>WSYQ01000628.1:0-27486 GCA_011426435.1 Lysiphlebus fabarum
CATGATATGTTCAAATAAAGGCTTACAATGACCACGAGTACCTTTAATACCCAACCAGGTTGACTTAAAATATTCTAACAACGGTTTTCATTCATCAGCATTATTAACAAAAAATGGCGATTGACAGAGTGAATTAAAAGCAAAATCTAAATCACAAACAGGCACAAAAGCTAATGCTGCCAACATTCTGATACCAGTAGAATAATTTATATCATTATTATAAAGAATAGATAGACCATTACGCCAAATACACTGATTAAAATGAAAATTACAACCCCACACAATTGAATCTGGAAAAACTTCATGTACTGCTTTAACAAAAGCATTCTCAAAATCAATTAAAATTTTAACTGGCTTAATTTCAGGTTTTAATTGTAATAAAACATTCAAAACCTTTACATATGATGCAAGACGTCTATTAGACATTAATACATATACAACAGGCAATGTTTTACTAGATTTATTTAAACCATGAAACGTATATAATTGAGCAAAAATACTTGGAACAGAATAAAAAGTTATGACACAGAATGACTGGACATGAAGCTAAATAATTTAAATTTTTATCAGTTGTAAAAATTAAAATCCGATTTTTACCACCACTATCATATAACAAAAATTCATCATCTTTCCACGTACGTGTAAATTCATTAGGTAGAACTAACTCATCTACAGGTTTTGGCGTTGCTAATTATGGACGCACGTCATGACGTATACGTTGTACTTGCAGACGCATTGATTCAACTCGAGGCAATGCAGCAGCAACTGGTGAAGGCACGTTAGATATACACCGAGCCACAATCGATTTAGTATTGTCTGACGATTTATGTGCACGTGAACGTAACTTGGACATCACTTTTTGTTTTGCAATACCGACAGGATCACCAGGGTAAACGTGTGTCCCACACAATCTCAAACTACCTAAAATATAACCACAAAAAAAAAAAAAAAAATAATCAAATAAAATAAATGATTACATTTAATAATAAATATATAAAAAAAAAAGATCTGTACCTGTACGAGAATCATTTGTTGTATAAGCACAATCATGAGATTCATATGATTTACAACGCCAAGTAATTTCTTTTTTTCCAGTATATTGACGTGTATACAAAAACCCGTCCACCAACAGCTCTTTGTTGCCATACTTATTTAAAATGAATTTCAATGTCATTTTTACTCATTAAATATAATCAACTAACATGAAAAAGAAAACAAAATAATTATAGAACAATATAAATTTAATATAAAATGTACCGACATAAAAAAAAACCTTACTAATGCACAAGTTATCATTTAATAACACACAATTATAACGACGAATTATGTAAAACTGAATTATACCAAACAGGCACAGTGGAATACATTTCAAGAATAAAATCGAAATACGGCAGAGTAATACAATTCCAATGCTCATTGAGCGTGAGAAACAATAAAATTCAGTCGCACTACCTGGATAGATACATATACATATACATACACATACACATATACATACACGTTTAGAAAAAAGAGTCAGATACAATGGAAGACAATACACGACGAAATAATACCGACCATAAGTAAGAAAGAATATAACCGCACAACACACAATTTTCACAAAAAAAAAAAAAAAATAAATCTCAAACAAAAATCAAGAAAAAAGTCACGTGGAACAGAAGACATTGTTAAGATAGTCAGGTGAGAGGGAAGTCACACAGGGGGGAAATCGTCGGACGGGAAATCGTGGAGGGGAAGGCCGTGGGAGGAGTGTCTTTGGGATCTCGAACATGTCACCCTTCGGACACCCATGTACCCGCTAATGCGCGTTCTGATTCGTTATGAGTACAATCGTTTTGATTTAAAGTGACGGTACAAGTGTGGCAAAGTGAAAAAAATAATTTTTTATAACATCTTACAAGCAATACAGGTATATATAAACGCCATGGTGCAAGAACTCGACATTTAATTAATTCTACTACAATACTTATATCATTATTTGGGCAGATCTTACTCATATCATCTAACACATAAACTTCAGAATGGCCTATTGGAAAGATCTTTGTCTTTAACATTGCTGGATATAAACTTGTCACATCATAGTAATACATTTTTTCAGTACCTTTAACAGTATGAGAGACACAAAAATTTTCCGTTCGACCACCAAACAATGCATCACGTGGTAATATTGCTTCTTTATAAAAATCTATATCGATTGTTTTTGAAAATTTTTTTGAATCTACATTAGTACGACGCATTCTCAAAAACTCACATTCCTACATAATTATCAACTCATATCCCATATGTCGAAATCTAAGCTGTGATCTAAGAGATGTATTATTATCTAAATCAGCAGTTACATTTTTAATTAATTCTAAACAATCACAACTATGATAATAACAACCTAAAAAAGAGTATATAGTACTCCCATTTTCTGAAATACCATCAACTAGGTAACGACCTACCCGCTGTTCACGCCCTACCATCATGGCGTAAATTGACCCCTTCAGAATGTTCAAGCCATAACAACCATTGAAGAGCAATGCTAGATTGATTATCTACTAAACGGTAACCATTTTTAGGGATAATGGCTATTTCGTTTTGTTTTAAATAATTTCTTCGGTAAATTAATAAACTACTTGATGCTGACGTCAGAGCTTTAGTAAATGGACATACGTTACCCACTTGCATAATTAATTTTCTGTACGTTATACAAGCCCTCTTGAGTAACTCTACATCAGATTTACAATAAATCGCCATTTCTTTTTTGAAATCAAACAGAAGGCCTCGCAAGTGTTCGCAATACTATCTATCAAATTCTTGTTGTTTTCTATGGTCAATACTCGTACTCCAAAATCTTCTTTAGACGGTAAAGGTCCAATATAATTTTGATTTTCAGGTCTGTTGAAGAAAAATGGAAAGAACCATTTTGTTAGTTCTTTAATCTCAAAAGCTTTTGGTAATGCTGATAATGGCATGAAAAAATAATTCAAAGAGTCGATGAATTTAACGTTAGCAATAGATATCAAAATTACTTTTGTGCCTTTGACAATTGTTTTAATGTTCGATATTGGTACTTTTTTGATTATTTCACGTAAAACAAATTGTGCATCATAATCTTCACCATTATGGGCTATGCAAATTAACTTTGAATATCTTGACTTAGAATTCAAAACTAAATCAACAAAGTGTGTCATCGCGTCATCACCTTGATGCGTAAACTCTCTTGTTTCACTGCAATGACAATTTTCAGTAGTATCTAACTCTGCACAAATTTCACACACTATATGAGAACAAAAATAATTGACGATATGCATTTTTAATTGCTTATTTTGATAGGGTCTCAATTCAGAACGTGTTTCAAAATCGAAAAATAAAAATTCATTTTTTTTATTATTTTTACGATCACTATGTTTTATTGGTCTCGGCTTCATATAACATAAATGACCTGGTTTTTTATATAGTTGATATAGACTACAATAATAATAACCACAGTGATAATCAGTATCACGTATGTAGACTTTTAGACACGACACACATTTTTTTATTCGAACACAAACTAAAAAACTTCTTAAATATGAGTCTTGACGTAAATGATTTTCATAACAATTTCTACTATAAAACATACGATTGCATGTTAAACATTTGTTACGTGCCAGGTCGTTATTTTTATTAAATATTAAGATTATAAAATGATTTTAAATAAATAAATATTCAACAATTTATCCGAATATATTTTAGAATTGATCCCGATATTAAAACATTATTTAAATAAAAACAACATCCTGACATTTAGACTATTTTTAATCCTCTTATTTTGCTATTACCTACAGGCTAGCGGGTTAGGAGGGAATGTGATTAGGTTGTAGAAAAGAAATGTACCTTGTAGTTTAAAAATCCAATTGTTTTGGGGGGCGCGTCAGTCTGGATAGCCGCCGTTGATGAAAGTCAATGGATAATATACAAGACACAACGAATTTAATATATGAAGAAACACCCCGAATAATCAAAAGTCAATAGTTAGGTTGTAACACAAATAAATTTCCACTTTAATATTTCTATTTAAAATCTAATTAGGTGCTTAATTATTTTATTAGATGTTGACAGTTTTAAGTATAACACGAGAGTGATTTCCCTCTTTACAATTATTCTTTTTATATTTTCTTAATTTCTAAAATTTATGAGTGGGACTAATAATTAGCCAATGGCCAATTATTGTTCCCATGGTAGTCAGCATTATAAAATTATAATTAAATTATTTGTCTTGAATTTAACGGATGTAAAATATTTATTTACAACGTCTTTTTGAATAATTGAAAATATGTCAGCAAAATTAAATGAAAAAATATAAAAATGTTAAAATTAATATAATATAATTTTTAAATAAATTAAATAACTAAGATATCGCGTTACATCCGGTAAATTCCAAACTTAAAAATTAATGGTTTAAATTTAAAAAGAAACGTAATCGCAAATGCGAATACGTAACAACTCCCTGCCCGATGAAATCGTTGGCTAGCTGTTTTAACGCTAGCAACGATTTACTCTATTGTTGACATATATTTTTTTGTTAAAAATTTTATTAAATTTTTTTTTTATATGTTTCTTTTTTATTATTTTTTTTTTATATCTTTTTGTATTTTGAAAAAGTTTTTCTCTTTTGTTTTTTAATTATCTGACGTTTTTATTCTTATTCATTTATTTAAAATTTTTTTGTATTTTATTTTTTGTATTGTACTCTTGTAGATTTTGTTTAATTCTATTAATTTAATTATTTTTTTTTTTTTTTTTTTTTTATTAAAAAAAAACTATATATAAATTATCTAACGAAATTTTAATCTATATTTTTTTGTTTTTTTTTTTTTGTTATATAATTATTGTCATTAAATTTATTTATTTGTAACCTGATTTGAATATAAAATTTACTTTAACTAAAGTTATTTATCCAAGAATTTGATTTTTTTTGTATTTTATATTTGACCTTTTTTTTTTTTTAATTATTTTTTTTTGTGTTATTCTAATATTATTTTTTTTATTTATTATTAAAAAATTATTAATTATTGAACTAAAATATTAATATTACCTTTAAGATTTAAAATTAATCTAATCTAAATATATGTTTTTTTTCTTTTTTTTTTTTTTTAGTCTGCAAACGTGATTCTTACAAACTGATAGCTGTGTCGGTTCTCGATCTCTGATCTCAGCCTGGCGTCGATTTTGATTTCCACTGAGTGTTGTCTCTGCTCAAACATTTCCGCTGCTGTGTCGATCGCGTCAGCTGATAGTGTAGTCCCGTCGACACCGATATATTTGATGTTTCTATTGTTTTTCACGAAATCAATGAACCCGTTTGAGGTTATGTTTGTTTTTCCCACTTCGAGTTGTTGGAATTTAAAACACTCTAGTAGTACCTCGTCGTCCACTGCCGGCACTTTGTGTAAATGCAGACTAGTTTTTTTTTTATCGCAATTGATGATTGCTGTAATTAACTCTTTTTTGCTTAGTTTGTTAGATGCACCTATATTTAAACTAACTACACTCGTTGTTGAATTCATTATATACTTCAATTGTTCTCCAGTAATGTCACTAATTATAATGCTTAGATCCTTTAGCACTTCACATTCTTTGATCGCCTTTAAAATGTTACCAAGATCCGTACTGGCACAATTTTTTTAATACCTTTTTATTCATTTTTAACAACCACTTTATTTGTTCATTGTCTAGTCGAGGGCAAAACACTTCCAGATCTTCTATTAATATAATCTTTCCCCCAGCCTGTTCAAATCCTAGCATGAACGGAGCTCTTTCTGATCTTTTAAATTTTTTACAGACTTCCAAAATATTAAATGTTGCCATTTTCTTTATATTAATTGTTTATATATAAAAAAAATTTTAAATTATATTTTTTTGTTATGTGCGTTCAACGTCTCAAATGCGACTGAATGAATACATTGTATATTAAATCGTTGACCTTCCTGCATCCGGTCTAAGGTTTGTTACAATGTAGAGTAGTTTGTCTTTGTTTTACTCGCGGTGTTTAATTGCTTTCTTTCTTTAGGTGCGGTCGAATTAATCATATGAAAATATTCAAATATTATTTTAATTCTTTCTCTGCTTTGTGCTATGCTTCGTCTCTCCCACTTCGCTGTTGACACTCGCTGGCTTGATGTAGCTCCGCTGGCTTCATTGCTCGGGGTACCTCTCTCCTATATATTTATATATATATATATATTTTATGTAGATATTTTCATAGGGTTTGAAATGCGGCGTTGCCAATTAATTTATACGTAGATCACTTGTCTAATTTGTTCTTGATATCCAACCTTGAGAAGCCACCCCTGGCCACCAAAAATTCGCGTCCCGTGAATTGAAACTTGTTGATAATACATTTAAGGATAAGGATAGGGATTTTCTAGCCAGTTACAATATTTATCTAATTTAATTTTAGCGTGTTTAATATATAAAAAAAATTATTTATTTTGATTATTATCGTGTCGTGGGTTTTAATAATTTTCGTTAACATTTTTCGCAATATTATTTCTTTGTTTTAAAATTTTTTTCTTTTTCGCGTATTACATATTAATATTTTCTTTATTCGTTTTTTATTAGATTCATAATATTTTTCTTTAATTTTTGTTTTTGTTTTAATTGGTCTATTCTTTCTTTTAATTGTAAAATTGATAATATTTTCTTTTTCTTTATTTTTGTTAAAAATTGTATTGTTAAATCTTGTCATATCTAACTTTATTTTTTTTAAACATTTTCTTATTATATTATCTTGGGACTTATTCTCTTTAATATCTAATTTCTCTGACCTTGTCTTACTTTTTATTTCATTATTTTTATTTATACTATCGTCATCATTTATTAAGTCAGTATGCATTTTATATGGTTCTTTGACCTCAAATATTTCTTCCTTATTTTTATTTTTTTTATTAGTATTTTTGCAAATTATTTTTTTTGTAACTTCAATATAATTATTATCTTAAAAACTCTTTCTCTCAACGCAATAATTATTATTATTTTTCACTTCATTATTTTTGTAGATACACAAATTTTTTTTACCTTTAATAAATATTTCATCATTATTATTAATTTTATTTATTTCATCGCTTATATTTATTTCATTATTTATTTCGTCGCATATATTTATTTCATTATTTATTTCGTCGCATAATTTATTGAATCCATTCATTAATTGGTTGACCATTCCCATTTCGATAGTCGTAAGTGTATCTTTATTTTCGTTGACAATATTTTTTTGATTACATTCATTTTTAGTTTCATTTATAAGTTTATATTTTTCTTTACTTTCTTTTGCTAAATTATTATCTTTATCTTCCGGAGAAATATTTAAATCTGTATTTTCTTTAATTTCACTAGTTAATAAGTCCGCCGATACAAATATTTTATTCTTTGAAATTTCATTATTATTTTTATTATGAATATTTTCATTGATCTTATTATTTTTATTATTATTATTATTATTATTTAAATTGAAAATTTTTGTTTTTATAATTGGGTCATAAAAGTCGTCTTCACGATTTTTGGAAGTTGATGGTTGTGGATTTATAAAAGAATTCCTATTAATTTGTTTATTATCTTTTTCTATGTCAGTTTGTAACATTGAGTCAGATATCTGTGGCAGTCTACCCTTTATAGTGGTCTCCCCGCCTGATCCACTGGGTTCGATTAGTTTTTTTGTAGTATTTTTTTATCAATTGTTTCATACTGCCCCGTATCTTTCTTAAATTTTTTATAACAATTATTTTTACTATTAATATAATCATAACTTCTTGAATATCGTTTGCTAGTATTATTTAAAAAATTTTGTGGTATTTCATTTTTATTTATTGATTGAATTTTATTATAATTATTTTCTTCGTGGTCATTGAATTCTCTTTTGTTTTTTTTCGATATTCTGCAATTTCTTCATATAATCTAATATTTTGTATAGTAGTCTGACTTACCAGATTGTTTAATTGTGTATTTTCATCTTTTATATTTTGATTTTCTCTTTCAAAAGACTCTATTATTACTAATCTGTGATCCATTTCCAATTTATATTTCGAGTTTAAATTTTTATTGTCTTCGATTAAATTTTCATTAATATTTCTTAAGGTTTCTAATTCAATATTTTTTTGATTTAATTGTTTTTTTATTTCTATGTTTTCCAAAAAGAATTTTTTTTTTATAGCGCCTTTTATTATATTTACGTCCCTTTTTATCAATTTAGATAACCCTATTGAATTGTATTCATCGAACCTTAGTTGTTCCGTTAATTTTTTTAATAATAAATGTGTATAAACCTGTAATCGATTTATTATGATTTCATAACAACTTTCGTCTTCATCGTCATAACATACCCCTGAACTGAATCTAAACTCTTTGTCTGACATCTTGTAAAAAAAAAAATTTTATTATGTATTCTTTAGTTTATAAATTTTAATTATTTTTCATTTGATCTTAAATGACTCTCGTGTGATAAAAAAAATATTTTGTTGAAAATTTTTGTCTTATAATTTTTTTGTAATTTACAATCTTTTTAAATTTTTCCAAAATTTTTTTTTTTTTTATTATTTTTATATTTTCAATTTTTTTTCTACTTTCACATTACATTATCCCACTTCTGACACCAATTTTTGTAACGTGCCAGGTTGTTATTTTTATTAAATATTAAGATTATAAAATGATTTTAAATAAATAAATATTCAACAATTTATCCGAATATATTTTAGAATTGATCCCGATATTAAAACATTATCTAAATAAAAACAACATCCTGACATTTAACTATTTTTAATCCTCTTATTTTGCTATTACCTACAGGCTAGCGGGTTAGGAGGGAATGTGATTACGTTGTAGAAAAGAAATGTACCTTGTAGTTTAAAAATCCAATTGTTTTGAGGGCGTGTCAGTCTGGATAGCCGCCGTTGATGAAAGTCAATGGATAAAATACAAGACACAACGAATTTAATATATGAAGAAACACCCCGAATAATCAAAAGTCAATAGTTAGGTTGTAACACAAATAAATTTCCACTTTAATATTTCTATTTAAAATCTAATTAGGTGCTTAAGGCGAAATGCAAGACGATTCTGCCTTATCTCGGGTTGCCGCGCGCTCCATCTACAGGTCACCAGAGACCTATACTTCGATCTATCCGATCGGTAATAGTAATTTAAAGTCTAATAATTTTTTCTGTACGTTTCGCACAGTTAGACTGTTATAATAATATGATTATATCATAGAAATAGATTTGACTATTTTTTGAATTTATTTTTCGGCAGTTTACCGAGAAAATTTTAAAATTTATTTAAAAAATTTTATTTGAGCATTTCAGACGATATTATTAAAATTATAATTTTATTATTATAATAACAAAAAAAATGCATTTACAATAATGACTACATTACAATTATTTTATTGTAATAATTAGAATATTATTGTAATAATTACTTAGTCAGTATTTTACTTACTGTTTTTTTTTTAAATTTTATTTGTGCATTTTACACATTATTATAATTATTATTATTATTATAAAAAAAACAATTTATTGTAATTATCAAATGACAATTATTTTATTTTATTTTATTGTCAGTATTTTACTGACTTTTTTTTCAATTTTATTGAAAATTTTATTTGTGCATTTTGCACATTATTATAATTATTATTATAAAAAAAAACAATTTATTATAATTATCAAATGACAATTATTTTATTTATTTTTATTGTCAGTATTTTACTGACAAAAAAGAAAACAATTTATTGTAATTGTCAAATGACAATTATTTTATTGTCAGTATTTTACTGACTGTTTTTTTTTTTTTTAATTTTATTTGTGCATTTTGCACATTTTTATAACTATTATTATTATTATTATAAAAAAAGAAAACAATTTATTGTAATTGTCAAATGACAATTATTTTATTTTATTTTATTGTCAGTATTTTACTGACAAAAAAAAAAACAATTTATTGTAATTGTCAAATGACAATTATTTTATTGTCAGTATTTTACTGACTTTTTTTTTCAATTTTATTGAAAATTTTATTTGTGCATTTTGCACATTATTATAATTATTATTATTATTATAAAAAAAACAATTTATTATAATTACCAAATGACAATTATTTTATTTATTTTTATTGACAATTTGACAGTTTTTTTGACAATATTGCCAAGAGCCAATGACGTTTTTATTTAAGGTTATCTTGTCAGATAAAGACACAGTTTACATATTTATGTTTACTTCATGTGACGTCACGTTGGTCGCAGAATTGTGATACAGCCTTTAATGTCTATTTGAATAATTATTTTATGTAATGTTATTTTTATTCAAATGTTTATTTCATTTATTTACTTTAATTGAATGTATTAATTGAAATGATAATTTTATTTATCTATTTGATTTATTTATAATGTTACATTATTTAAATGTTTATTGAAATTTTAGTTTTTTATTGAAATAATATTTTATTTAATTATTTTATTTAAATGTTTATTGAAACGATAGTTTTATTTAATGTTATATTATTTAAATAATAGATTTATTTAATGTACTAAGCATAAATATGAATTCATTACTTGATGGATTATTAAATGAATCAACAACTTTAGCACGTTTTTTAAGAGTAATTGTACCACTGTACCATGAAAAATAGGTTTGAAAATTTTCCAAATTTTTTTTTTTTTTAATTATTTGAATTTTGAAAAACCAAGAGTTGGCGCTTCTTGAGAACCATAAAATAGATATACAGTTAATTTTTTAGAATTTTTCAACACGTAATTTTCGAGAAAAGTGGGTTTGAAAATTTTCCAAATTTTTTTTTTTTTTAATTTTTTGAATTTTGAAAAACCAAGAGTTGGCGCTTCTTGAGAACCATAAAATAGATATACAGTCAATTTTTTAGAATTTTTCAACAAGTAGTTTTCGAGAAAAGTGGGTTTGAAAATTTTCCAAAAATACCGACTTTGAAAAAAATTTTTGAATTTTGAAAAAATAAAAGTTGGCGCTTCTTCACAACCATAAAATAGATATACAGTCAATTTTTTAGAATTTTTCAACACGTAGTTTTCGAGAAAAGTGGGTTTGAAAATTTTCCAAAAATACCGACTTTGAAAAAAATTTTCGAATTTTGAAAAACCAAGAGTTGGCGCTTCTTGAGAACCATAAAATAGATATACAGTTAATTTTTTAGAATTTTTCAACACGTAATTTTCGAGAAAAGTGGGTTTGAAAATTTTCCAAATTTTTTTTTTTTTTAATTTTTTGAATTTTGAAAAACCAAGAGTTGGCGCTTCTTGAGAACCATAAAATAGATATACAGTTAATTTTTTAGAATTTTTCAACAAGTAATTTTCGAGAAAAGTGGGTTTGAAAATTTTCCAAATTTTTTTTTTTTTTAATTTTTTGAATTTTGAAAAACCAAGAGTTGGCGCTTCTTGAGAACCATAAAATAGATATACAGTTAATTTTTTAGAATTTTTCAACACGTAGTTTTCGAGAAAAGTGGGTTTGAAAATTTTCCAAAAATACCGACTTTGAAAAAAATTTTCGAATTTTGAAAAACCAAGAGTTGGCGCTTCTTGAGAACCATAAAATAGATATACAGTTAATTTTTTAGAATTTTTCAACACGTAATTTTCGAGAAAAGTGGGTTTGAAAATTTTCCAAATTTTTTTTTTTTTTAATTTTTTGAATTTTGAAAAACCAAGAGTTGGCGCTTCTTGAGAACCATAAAATAGATATACAGTTAATTTTTTAGAATTTTTCAACAAGTAGTTTTCGAGAAAAGTGGGTTTGAAAATTTTCCAAATTTTTTTTTTTTTTAATTTTTTGAATTTTGAAAAACCAAGAGTTGGCGCTTCTTGAGAACCATAAAATAGATATACAGTTAATTTTTTAGAATTTTTCAACACGTAATTTTCGAGAAAAGTGGGTTTGAAAATTTTCCAAATTTTTTTTTTTTTTAATTTTTTGAATTTTGAAAAACCAAGAGTTGGCGCTTCTTGAGAACCATAAAATAGATATACAGTCAATTTTTTAGAATTTTTCAACAAGTAGTTTTCGAGAAAAGTGGGTTTGAAAATTTTCCAAAAATACCGACTTTGAAAAAAATTTTTGAATTTTGAAAAAATAAAAGTTGGCGCTTCTTCACAACCATAAAATAGATATACAGTCAATTTTTTAGAATTTTTCAACACGTAGTTTTCGAGAAAAGTGGGTTTGAAAATTTTCCAAAAATACCGACTTTGAAAAAAATTTTCGAATTTTGAAAAACCAAGAGTTGGCGCTTCTTGAGAACCATAAAATAGATATACAGTTAATTTTTTAGAATTTTTCAACACGTAATTTTCGAGAAAAGTGGGTTTGAAAATTTTCCAAATTTTTTTTTTTTTTAATTTTTTGAATTTTGAAAAACCAAGAGTTGGCGCTTCTTGAGAACCATAAAATAGATATACAGTTAATTTTTTAGAATTTTTCAACAAGTAATTTTCGAGAAAAGTGGGTTTGAAAATTTTCCAAATTTTTTTTTTTTTTAATTTTTTGAATTTTGAAAAACCAAGAGTTGGCGCTTCTTGAGAACCATAAAATAGATATACAGTTAATTTTTTAGAATTTTTCAACACGTAGTTTTCGAGAAAAGTGGGTTTGAAAATTTTCCAAAAATACCGACTTTGAAAAAAATTTTCGAATTTTGAAAAACCAAGAGTTGGCGCTTCTTGAGAACCATAAAATAGATATACAGTTAATTTTTTAGAATTTTTCAACACGTAATTTTCGAGAAAAGTGGGTTTGAAAATTTTCCAAATTTTTTTTTTTTTTAATTTTTTGAATTTTGAAAAACCAAGAGTTGGCGCTTCTTGAGAACCATAAAATAGATATACAGTTAATTTTTTAGAATTTTTCAACAAGTAGTTTTCGAGAAAAGTGGGTTTGAAAATTTTCCAAATTTTTTTTTTTTTTAATTTTTTGAATTTTGAAAAACCAAGAGTTGGCGCTTCTTGAGAACCATAAAATAGATATACAGTTAATTTTTTAGAATTTTTCAACACGTAATTTTCGAGAAAAGTGGGTTTGAAAATTTTCCAAATTTTTTTTTTTTTTAATTTTTTGAATTTTGAAAAACCAAGAGTTGGCGCTTCTTGAGAACCATAAAATAGATATACAGTCAATTTTTTAGAATTTTTCAACAAGTAGTTTTCGAGAAAAGTGGGTTTGAAAATTTTCCAAAAATACCGACTTTGAAAAAAATTTTTGAATTTTGAAAAAATAAAAGTTGGCGCTTCTTCACAACCATAAAATAGATATACAGTCAATTTTTTAGAATTTTTCAACAAGTAGTTTTCGAGAAAAGTGGGTTTGAAAATTTTCCAAAAATACCGACTTTGAAAAAAATTTTCGAATTTTGAAAAAATAAAAGTTGGCGCTTCTTCACAACCATAAAATAGATATACAGTCAATTTTTTAGAATTTTTCAACAAGTAGTTTTCGAGAAAAGTGGGTTTGAAAATTTTCCAAAAATACCGACTTTGAAAAAAATTTTTGAATTTTGAAAAAATAAAAGTTGGCGCTTCTTCACAACCATAAAATAGATATACAGTCAATTTTTCAGAATTTTTCAACACGTGGTTTTCGAGAAAACTGGGTTTGAAAATTTTCCAAAATTTCTAGACTCAAAAAAAAATTTTCGAATTTCGAAAAACTAAGAGTTGGAGCTTCTTCGGTAGTGTCTACTTTATTCACAGTTTAAATTTCAAGAAATTTCGTTCATTAGTTTTCGAGAAAACTGGGTTTGAAATTTTCAAGGTGGTAATGCAGAATCGTCTTGCATGTCGCCTTAATTATTTTATTAGATGTTGCATTATAAAATTATTATTAAATTATTTGTCTTGAATTTAACGGATGTAAAATATTTATTTACAACGTCTTGTTGAATAATTGAAAATATGTCAGCAAAATTAAATGAAAAAATATAAAAATGTTAAAATAAATATAATATAATTTTTAAATAAATTAAATAACTAAAATATCGCGTTACATCCGGTAAATTCCAAACTCAAAAATTAATGGTTTAAATTTAAAAAGAAACGTAATCGCAAATGCGAATACATAACACATTTTTTAAAATCGTCATTAAAATTATTTAGTTTACATGACGGATAACTCAGACACTTTTCACATTTTGTCCAGCATTCCTTATGATATGCATTTTTCTGATAACCACAATTACACCAATCACACCAAAATTTAACATCACCACCCATAAATATATGCATATTTTTAATTGGTTCAAAATGTTTGTCATCAGGATAATAAACTATATTCAAAATTTTCATGTTTTCACGCTGTATACCACGATTTAATAAAGTTATTTTTCCATCAAAAAACGGTGTATAACCATAATTAATATCAAAATTCTAAATCACTAGAGCGGCAGATTCTGTAACTAGGACATTTTGAATTAAACTTATTTTATTAAGCCTATAACCACCGACAGGTACAAAAACACCAGCCCTTCCACAGAGTTCCATACTTTCCTTTTTATTATTGGTCAAAATTTTTTTTTTCTTATTACCCATTTTTTCTATTAGTAAACATGTAAGGATAAACCGGGGTAAACATCAATATAAATCGTCATATTTAAGTTTTAATGTACCTTGAGCCTTTTTCACTAGACACTTTGGTGCACTGCTACCTATTGATGATTTCAACACTGCCAAATCTATAGTGAATAAATCGTTTGCTTGTATCGGATCATTACTTCGACAGATACTACCAACAATTTCTCATAAGTGCTCAAATGTAAAATTTTTTATTGGTGTTAAATGGGTGTGAGCTTCTGAGTTCATAGTCGGTGTTTTAAAACTAAGAATAATTCTGTCACGGTCATTATCAGAGTAATTCTTAATTGTATCAAAAACTTCTGAAAATGCTTCTTCAACCCATTTTTCAGCTAATGTATTTTCAGGTATATTTTTCACTTTAAAGTTTATTAAATGTTTATTTAAATTATATTATGGTACACTTGTCTGTGATTCATCAACAATGTCAATGCGTTGGAGCTCACTTGTATCATTATTATTATCACTATTATCGCCACCACCAGTCTGTAATACATACTTGATACAGAGTATATACGGGATCAATCTGGCTCCGATGAAAGATTACAAATAAATCTACTAAACAATAGTAATGCACTTGATCTTACTCACGTCGGATTTAATTCTACACCAGAATTCTCGTTCGACGAAACTCAAGTACCAAATGACACTAGACCAAAAATCACAAGAACTTTGAACGAACTTAGTTCTATTATCCGAATTGGAGAAATTGGAACAAAAAATAAAGATAGTAGAACAATGTTCACAATATTCAGCGATAATTATCGTGCTGAAAAATTGGATAAATTATCAGTTAAAAATTTTTTTTTTTTTTATTAATTATTCAATATTATAATTCAAACGTGCCGCGTTAATGACGCCATTTTTGCCCCATTACCGACGACAAATATTTTGGACCTCAGTTATATCGTAAGGGCGATTGTGAGGCCCCTCGTTACTACTAAGGGCGCTCATATAGTTTTACGAGCAATCCCGATCCTAGCCGAGGATCTACAAGGATTCTCTTTTTGCACCTTGCATTGATCTCTTCCATCACTGTTACAAACCGAGTTACATTGGCCTAGTATCTCTCTTTTATAAGTATAAAATTATATCTTGTATAATTTTTTTATACGTTTCACGTGTTCTCAACTCAAATAAATTCATCAGTGTTAATCTATTTTAAATTAATAATATATCCAATCAATTCTTATTTTATTTAATCAAATAAATTCACGCGCTTAACTTGATAGTAATTTTATATAAAAATTGAATTTATTTAAACTCGTTTCTGTCAATATTAATTTCAATATAGATTAATACATGTGGTCAATGTAAAACGCTTAAGCGAAGGTAAAGAGAGTGAATTCAATTTATGTAATTCAAGTTTGTAATAAAACAATTTAACTATTATATTAGAATCAAATAAACCGACTTTGTAAAAATATTCTTTTTATAATTAACTGATTATCAAGTTTAATTGAAATAAACAGTACAAATTAAATCATACAAAGTGTTAAATATTGTAAATCCTTGGTAATAATTCTTAGTATGTCAGAATTATTAACCCTCCATCTATCCGTATACCATCCACTGACATTTAACCACGGGCCCCGTGCGTCTTGACAGTTCACACCAGATTCAGATCATCCAACGTAAGTAGAAATAACTATATATATATATTTTACATGTACAATGCCCAGCCGAACGTAATAGAATCCTTTTTACTTTGTTTTTGACGTATTTTTGCCTTATTTTGAATTCGAGTCAGTGTAAAATGAAGTAGTGAAAATAACCAGTGAACAGTGCTAAAATTGAGTGTTATATTATCATTTTTAAATTATAAAACTAAAGTCAATTAAATTCCTCGTGGTTTGAACTTTAAATTTTATATATCCTTTCCGTCCGTATTTCCCGCGTACTAAAATCCCTGTCGAAAATGCTGTACGGCGAGACTAAATAATGGCACAAATATTGAATATATATTCGGTTAAACTAATTAGCTCGTCTTAATAAAATTCAGGTTAATTTAATTGCCAATATATCACATGGGGGCTCGTCCGGATTTGAGAAGAAAAACGCGCGCGAGGGGATATAAAAAAATACAAAGTAGAATCACGTAAGTTATTTTTTTTTATTATTATTCTCAATTTTTTTTTAAATATATATGTTGTAATTGTAATAATTCAAAAAAAAAAGTGAAAAAAAAAAGTGAAAAAAAAAGTGGAAAAAAAAAAATGAAAAAAAAAAAAGAAAAAAATGTTTTTTCAGTGTACAGTCGGAAAAAATGAAAAAATAAAAGAGTAGAGGAAAAAAGTATAGTCAGAATAAAGAAAAAGTAATTCTATTGCGAGCGACGGCCATTTTGAAAAAATTAGTTTTAATTCCTGCTTCAACCTTATGCACGCGCTTATTTCATTTTCTGGTAATAGTGAAGGGTAAAATTTAAGATATTTTCATACTGTTTTATGTTCTCATTTCCAAGTGAATAATTTATAAGAAAAAATATAATTAGGTCGCGTTTTCGGTCTTTTTCAGCAATTTTGATTTATTTAGAGTCACGCCCGAAATTGTTTATAATAAAATACTCGTTTAGGACGCGCTTTCGGATTTTCAGTTCATATGTATTTTTTTTTATCGGCGGAATTTCAGCAAATTAGAACCGCGTAATCAAAATCAAGTGTAAGTCGGGACTTCGCGATTTCAGATGTGACCCAATAATAGGATATAAACCCCTCTAACGATAATTATAAATAATAAATTAATAAATAAAAGATTAGTTAAATAATAACAAAAATATATAAATTTTTTTTATATAAAAAAAAAAAATATATAATAAATAATAATATCAATTTCATTCCCTATGATATTATCAATACTTCAAAATTAAATAATCAATAATTCAAATTTTTGTTATTATTTAAACAAATAAAAATTATTCCAATAAATTATTTAACATTATTTAAATAAGGTCACATACCCAGTTTCTGAACAGTTTAGGCTAAATTTTTTTTCAAGTGCTTTTCACATTTATAAAAAATAAAAAAAGTTTATGTTTCAAATTTTTTTCTAATAAAACAAGGTTTAAATTTAATGAAAAAATTTAAAATATATAAAAAGTATAATAGTTAATTTATAATTAATTATTCAATGAACCCCTCTCAAAAGCCCAGTTTCTGAACGGCAAATAGTGTCATGTCATAGTTTCTGGACGGAAAATGAACCAATTTCTGAACGAAATAAAAATACAATTGTGTTAAATTAAAAAAGTCGAATAACACATATTTTGAGGTTAAACATGGGTTTAGGTAGGAGTTCAACAACTAAGCTAGCTACTTATTTACTATACCAGTTATTGAATTCACGATAATTATTCATTAACTTTATTTGAATAAAAATTATGTATGTAAAAATTAAAGATTATTCAATTCTGAATCGATTACAATAAAAATATATATTATTACATTTTTTTATTATATAGTTACTAAATATATATATATTTTTGACAAGCATTAGACAGCTCTAGACGTTCAACACTACCACACAACCGAAAAATGGCGTTATTTATAAAGTACGAGTTTCTTGATATTTTTTATTTTTTTTGAGATATTTATAAACTACATTAATTATATACACCGTGTTCATTAGTTTAATGAAAAGTTTTTCTTTCATATAAAATTTTTTTTTTTTATGATAGAGTAAACAATAATTAGTAATTGTAACAAATAGACATTATCGTTCAGAAACTGGGCGGCGTTCAACAACTGGGTATGTGACCTTAATTCTATATTAACAATTGAATATTCGGTTTAATATTCAATTGAAATTTTTTTTTCTTTCATTCAAATTAAATAAATAAATGTATTTGATAGTATTATTAAAATTTATTTTGAATAAATTAATTAATATTGTATAAATAATTCTATATCAACAATTGAGGGTCCGGATTATCTCATTTTAAGTAGATCTCTTTTCTGAGCCAGTTGTTTATTTAAAAAAAATTTCACTTATTTATTTGATGAAATATTCAATGTATCAAAAAAAATATTTTACCCAGCAATAATTATTCAATAAATTTTTTTTTTTTTGATTACATCTCATTCTTTAGCTATTAATTATTTATTTTCAATGCATTTTTTAAAAGCTGAGGGGTGTGGAAATAAACAAACAGCGCATTACGTAGTGCGCATTGAATAACTAAAGTGGCGCACTCTACATTTACGACGTATATCAAGCAACTCCCACTCTTATAGTTGATTCTTCTTGGTCTCTAGTCTTCTTGACTATACTATACTGTGTTTCATTTCTCGTTGCCCGTTGCGTTGCCTATGCTATATGTATACTGTGTTTTATTTCTTGTTGCATGTTGCGTTGCCTATGCTATATGTATACTGTGTTTCATTTCTTGTTGCATGTTGCGTTGCCTATGCTATATGTATACTGTGTTTCATTTCTCGTTGTATATTGCGTTGCCTGTTGCGTTGTCTGTGTATACTGTGTTTCAATCTCCGTCCCCGACTTCCGTCCCCGATTTTCGTGACGAATTTTTTTTCCACCTACCCTCCAAAAAGAAGTTTCACTTTGAAAATAATTTATTCAATAATTATTGCTGGGTAAAATATTTTTTTTGATACATTGAATATTTCATCAAATAAATAAGTAAAATTTTGAGTAAATAAACAACTGGCTAAGAAAAAAGATAATTTATTAAATAATGATTGCTTTTCATTTAACAATGATTGTCTTTTTTCAAGTCCATCTTATTCTTAAGCTATTTGTTAATTTGAAAAAAATATTCCACCTAGCAATAATTGTTTAATAAATTATTTTTTTCTAAATGCATTGGAAAAAAGCTGTACAAGAACTTGTAGAATAATTCTTCAAATAATTATTTATCTAATTGTATTTTTCTCTCTAGTCTTTTGATCTTCGAAAATGACATTCAAAATCAATAATTTTGCATCTTGTTGTATTCATTAAAAAAAATTATTAATTATTTATTTTCAATGCATTTCTTTCACTAAAATCTTTACCTGGAGCTCCAGGTGAACGCTATCTATTGAAATATAGAACACCATCTGTCAGCACATTTGTAAAGTATAATTTTCTAAAAAAAAATGGTTGAACATTGGCGTCAACTCAATTATTGATTTGTTATGATTGAATTGTTAGGTTAATCGTTGTTAAATGACAACCGAAAACAATAACAAATAAATAATTGAGTTGACGCCAATGTTCAGACATTTTTTTTCAGAAAATTCTACTTTATAAATGTGCTGACAGATGACGTTCTATACTCCAACAGATGGCGCTCACCTGGAGCTCCAAGTGAAGATTTTGATGAAAGAAAGCACCTATTAATAACAACAAATTTATTTAGGTTCGTTTGTTTGTTTTGGTGGCAGTTCCCAATTTCGCCACTAGATGGCGACGTTTTATACAAATGGATAAAACTAAGGATGTTTTAAACATAGTTTAAAACATTATGTTTTATACATTAACAACCCTGTGTATACTATGTTTCATTTCTTGTTGCATGTTGCGTTGCCTATGCTCTATGCATACTGTGTTTCATTTCTCGTTGCCTGTTGCGTTGCCTATGCTATATCTATACTGTGTTTCATTTCTCGTTGCCTGTTGCGTTGCCTATGCTATATGTATACTGTGTTTCATTTCTCGTTGCCTGTTTCGTTGCCTATGCTATATGTATACTGTGTTTCATTTCTCGTTGCCTGTTTCGATGCCTATGCTATATGTATACTGTGTTTCATTTCTCGTTGCCTGTTTCGATGCCTATGCTATATGTATACTATGTTTCATTTCTCGTTGCCTGTTGCGTTGCCTATGTATGCTGTGTTTCAATCTCCGTCCCCGACTTCCGTCCCCAACTCCCGACTCGCGTCCCCAACTTCCGTCCCCGATTTTCGTGACGAATTTTTTTTTCACCTACCCTCCAAAAAGAAGTTTCACTTCAAAAAAATTATTTGTTTATATTATTTAATTCTTTTTATTTATTGTTTAGTGTCTATGCAAAATTTTTTTTACCTAACTTTGAATGAAAAAAGAGTCGAAAAAATTTATTAATTGAAAAACTTTCCAGTGGCAATATTGTTCATCATTATATTTTAAAGTTATATACCAATTTTTAGATTTTTTCATTGATTATTTAATGAGTTATCAATTTATTAATAAAATGTGTGTTGTCGTATGTATACTCGACCGTTATCCACCGCCCGGTAGTGCCTATATATATGCCTACGGACGTGCGCGAGGATACATACGACAGCACACATTTTTTTAATCAATTAATAACTCGTTAAATAATTAATGAAAGAATCTAAAAATTTGTATATAACTTTAAAATATAATGATGAACAATATTGCCACTGGAGAGTTTTTCAGTTAATAAATATTTTTGACTCTTTTTTCATTTAATGTTAGGTAAAAAATATTTTGCATAGACACTAAACAATAAATAAAAAAAATTAAATAATATAAACAAATAATTTTTTTTTTTGATACTAACGCCATCGCTAGATTATAATAAAGCTATATTCAAATTTTCAGATCAATTTATTAATAATTATAGAAGTTATCACGAGTTAAGTATTAAAAACAAAGTATTTTTATCAATAAAAAAGAAGACGTTTTTATTTTTTATAACATTAAATAATTATTATTAAAAAATGTTTATTTAAAAAAAAAAATGTAATTTTTTATTTTGCATATGTCTACATTTTTTTTTTTTTTTTAATTTTTAATTTTTCATGTTTCCCACCAAAACAACGTCGCTTTTTCTTGGGCTCCGAGCGCTCAACGTGTTATTGCATCCGGACCCTCAATTATTAATACAATCTATTATTTTTTATTGTTAAATATATAAATTTGTATAGGTAAATATATATTTTGAATTATATATGTGCATAATATTTTCCGATTTTCATGCGTGTAGTATTTAAAATACTACATTTTTATTTTTATGAGCTTTTTCAATAATTAAGAATATTTATTATTAATTGTTTGCAATGATATAGTTGAATTTTTTACAATAACAAAAGAGTTGAGAGTGAGAGAAATGAGACTCTAGTTTCAAGCGACGCCTACGGTTAACGCGCATATCCCACTCTGATTTTTACAAACACTTAGTATGCACTCAGTCAGTATATATGAATTTAATAAACAGCATTGCCACTTTGAAAGAAATCTAGAGTAGTTAAACCAAAGAAAAACGACAATGCTATAACACAAATTACCTAAAATTATGAATTATTTTTTTTTAAAAACTACAATTTTTTTTTATGTATATTACAAATTGTTATATATTTTTTTAGATTCATATCAAATTATTTTTTACATGTTGATAAGATACATGTTTTAAACTAAAATGTTAATCTATATTAACTACATACGTTTTTTTTTTTTTATTTTTTAATATTTAAAGAAATTTTTTGTGATTGCATTGACATGCAAGTACGTTTAAATTTATGAAATATTATTTTTCATAACAACAAAAGAGGATGTTATGTTGATATGAGCACTAAGAGCGATGAGACTCTATATTTTGAAATGATACCTGCGCGCATATGCCTCTTTGATTGTTGCATGCACTCAGTTAGTATAATGCTATAACACAAATTACCTCAAATTATGAATTATTTTTTAAAAACTACAAATTTTTTTATATATATTACAAATTGTTATATATTTTTTAGATTCATATCAAATTATTTTGTGAATAATAACCATAAATGGATTTCAATATAATGCTGTCAAACAATATATAAAAAAAATATATCAATGAAATATTTTTTTTTCAAAAATTTATTTGATAAATATATATATATTAAATAAAATATAACAATAAAATTTTTTTTATTAAAAATATTTATTTAAATAATTATTAAAATCATTTTTTTATCATTTTATTTCTAATTTTTTATATATTGTTATTCTTCAATAATAAGATCATCATTTTGTGTACTTGAAACTTCCTCAGTTTCAGTATCAGATTCTTGATTTTCAATCTCGACTTCTGACATCTCTTGATCTGCCACATACACAACATTGCAAAGTTCTACAATGATAAAAAAATAGAAATTAGCGTTCACATCACTATTAATTTTTTTATTAGATCAAAGATTTTTTTTTTTTTCATTTACCAACAGTTATAGTTGTACTATATCTATCATCTGGTACCAATGAATAGGTTGCTAGGAGAATATAATAATTTTTGATTATAAAATAAATACTTTCAATAAAATATTATGCTGAGAAATTGTTACTTCCTATTGATGGCAACAATATTCCATGTTCCAACTCATCCATAGCCAAGTCAGACTCATCTTCCATTGTAATCACATTAATATTTTCTGTGTTAGCGGGGAGATTGTCTAAAAAAATCAATTTATTATTATCACTAATAATTGAAAATTTTAATTTTTTCAAATAAAATACATACAAACTTTGAATCGTGGTCTAACATCTAAATCATCATACATTAAAACCAGCTAATATTGAAAATAAATTGCTAACTATTAATGCCCTGAGAATAGCTCCAATATGATATTTTATCTAATAAAAAAAAATTCGATTATTAAGTTATGATTGTAAAATTTTTTTTCAAATAACATACTAACCAATATTAAATTTCTGTGGCGCATCACTACTGGAACAGCGTGATTTGTGTGTTGTCTGAATCGACACCACATTTCCGTCTCACATAAACTGCGAAGAGCGTCTCGATGTGGAGTCAACTTTTAAAAAAAAAAAAAAATAAAATTTTTTTTATAATATTCATTATGAATTTAAGAAAAATTGATATAATATTTAAAAATATTACCAAAGAGTCCATATCCATTTTTTATTTATCACTTTTAATTCACACGAAATAAAAAAAAAAATAAAGCAGCTTCTTGCTTGAATATCAATACCAAAGTGACATAAATCATCTCCGTAAAATGTATGAAAAGACAAAAAAATGCAAGATAATTAGAAAAGTAGAGATATTCATAATTCATTTCATATCTATTCAACAAATAATAAACATTGAAACATATTCTGTTGTCGGGCAGCAAGCACGCGCGGTCATTCCAGATGTATTGTCTTAATCATGCATCGAAATTTATTTTTACTTACTATGCACATTTAAATTTCTTTAATATAAAACAATATTTTTTTCCACTTCCTTTCTGTAACCTTTAAACAATAAGTAAATACATTCTTTATTAATTTCATTTTTTTTTTGTGTGTATATATATATATTTAATAAACAGCGTTGCCACTTTAAGAAAGAACTAAAGTAGTTGAACCAGTGAAAAACGATAATGCTGTAACACAATTTCAATATAAAATTACCTACAAGTTTTAAAATAATTATGAATGATTTTTTTTGTATAATGCAATTTGTTGTATTTTTATTAGTTTCAATTATTTACATGTCTTGATCATGAGATAAAATTTTACAACATTCACAGCAAAGATCAAATTTATTTTTGACTATATTTTCACTGCATAGAACACAGATATGATTCAATTTATTTTCTAATTCAATCATTTCTTTTTTAAACTAGCAATTTTATGTATTATTTGCTGTTGTTGGTCCGCTAAAGTTGATTTTTTTTTTACTGGAGGACGTGATGGCTTGCTTGGGTTGATTCCAGATAACCATATATCATTGCAATCACGACACATTCGCGATTGTGGAGTAGCCGTTTTATTCGGACACTTGTAACCACAACAATCACCATAGAAATCGGATATATCCTACTGGTTTTCGTTTGATTTATTATTGTTGTCATACACACTTGCTACTTGTATTTCTGAAAACTACTACCGGCTTGCGATGATGATTGATTCAAAAAAGTTGCATGATTTTTTTCTTTCTCTCCTAATTATAAAAAATATACATTATTTTTCTTATATTTTAGTTTAATTTCAAAAAAATAATTTTCCTTCTTGTTTTATAACTGGAGATTTCAGACAGCAATCAGACAAATGTTTTTTCAAAATTATTTGTGATGAAAAATAATTGAGACATTTATCACAAATATATAAACGACCATTTCTTTTTCTGACTGTGAGCTTACTAGACGTGATAAATTTTTAATTAATGCAAAATAGATAATTTTTTCGTCTTTTTTAAGAATTCAAATATTATTTTTATATTCTTGATTTTCAAATAATGAAGATGGAAATAATTTTTTCCCGTTGTTCTTTTTCTAAATATAATTTTCATATTCTTCATCAACTTCCATATTATCACTCTCATCGTCAGTTGAAAAACATTCATCATCAAAAATATTATTTTCATTAGTGACATTTTTTTTTTTATTATCATTTTCGGATATATCAACTGCCAACAGATGAACCGTTTTTTATCACTGATATTATCACTCAAAAATATAGGAGCAATTATACTTTTTTTTGGATTATTTGAAACAATTGCGTAGACATTGATTTTTAAATTATTTATATTTTCAAATTTTGGTATGTCACACAGTATCATTGGAAACGATATTCCATCATATGATAATATTCTACTGAAATGTGGATATGATGAAACACGACATGTATTGTTTTGTGCAGGAAGCAAAGCTGCAGTCACACACCACAAAAAACTAAAGTCATCTTTATTTTGTATATTTAAAACTGCTGTTTTTCATACCCATGAAGCTAGCGGAGCCTTTTTCGATATCGGGAAGTTGGATAGTACCAGAATTATGTGCTTTTTATGTGCTATTTTACTGCCATCGAAAGAATTTTCCTGCTCCTATAGGTTCGGAGAAAATCAATTTTTAAAAGTGCTCTGCTGTACTGACATTAATATATTCAAAGTAACGTATTGACCTTAAGTTATACACTTAGACTCAATTTGTTATTGCTTCGTTTTGATCCAGTCCTTTTCAGGTAAAGATCGGGTGAAGCTCGTACATTTATGTGACTGAAGGATTGCAATTAAATAATTATACCAGTATTTGAATTTAATATTTATTTATTAGAAACAAAATAAAATAAATGAAACTACAATTATAATCATTCAGTTGATGATTTTTATTACAAACGAACAATAAAAGAAACTAAATTATTTAATGTAAATTAATCTTACGTTGTTGGTATATAATGATATTAATATAACTATATAAATTGAGTTGTTTAATTTATAAGTATAATATTTAACCGTGACAAAAATATAGGACAACGTTCGTACTTCGGGCAAGACTGAGGAATTAACATTAGCCTAAGGGTTTATATTAACCTCCCAATCTATGTTTAATGTTTAATTTATTGATATTGTTACTTAGAAAAACTCATGACAATGAGTAAGACTGAATTGATATAATGATATTCTTAGAAAAGCTATAAAATAATTTGAAGTGAATATGAAATAATATCCGGGCCTAGTGACAAGTTTTAGGCAACTCTATTTGAAATTCAGTTTTACGACTTTTTTACGAGTTATATTCATTAGTCAAAAGTAACTTTAAAATAGCTACAATTGTAGTGTATTGCTTTATTGACCTGAAAGGTTGAATTCATCTATGGATATTCTCACCTCGCGATGATCTAAAAATTATCGGCAGCTGCGTCTTAGATGGACACAGGGGGGGAACTGAATCTATTCTTTGAATATTCTTGGTCACTGACCTGTTTATAGTATATACCAACACACATTATATTTTATTCTTATATACTATTCTTACAGTTATATCTATTGTCAAGTTATGTTATAGAAATTTTCTCAGGTTGTAACACCTCCACCCTTAAGTTGCAATAATATGGGAATGAAATGGACAGGATTGCAACCAAACAAAATTTTATATAATTGAAATTGAATCGGTATGTGAATCCAGAAATGCAATCTCAGAATTCCAATGTTGTTCGAAATATTCTAAAGCTTGTCTGGCGGCGTTGGACTTAGCGTCTCGTTTTGAGTTGGCCATTCCAATGAACGTCTTAGTGTCCACCGTAAGCGAAACGGCAAATGAGACTCGCCCTACGTCCCAGTATCTGCGACTGTCGACTTCTACATATTTGACATAGAAGTTCGCTTGATTGCTGATGCTGTGTAACACTTCAGTTGGATTGGTGTTGCTTACACGCCCTTTCCTGATACTTGTTAATACTCTAGAGGCTAAATCGTTGTCTGGATACTGTAGCTTAAAAAACAAACTTTCACAAGCTGCATTAGTCGCTTCGACTTCGTCATGACCAATGCCGGATCCAATGATTACTCTTTGTAAAATCTTACAATGAATTTTATTATCATTGGTTCGAGCAAGGCTCCTTCTCAATGTTACCATACTTGGGTTGAACAATTGACAAAGACCTTCCCAACATGACATTGACATAATTGATCACTGTAGACAGATTAACATACATAATAAATGAGAACATAAAATTTAAATTTAACTTAACCAATTAATACTTAAAATGATAGATTAAAAGAACAGAGCAGAAAAAAAAATTATAATTTAAGTTATTAATAATGAATGCGTTATTTAGAGAAAAACCCTTTCTTTTGAGTTATCATTTCAATGGCTTTAGTTGCAGCTATTGCTTTTGCTTGTAAATGTGTAGATCCCTTCCCTTTAAAAGTCATGTCTTCGATTTTACATTCAACGGTATGCTGTTTAACAACACTATCGTAGCTAGTTAATGTATATGTTGGTGGAGATTTTTTTCTTTTAGATAACTCTTCAGTTAACTCTCCAATTTTACTGATTTCTTTTGATAACGCATCAAAATCTGGAAGATCAGGAGTCACTTATTTATTCATCTCCATGTAGATCTCTTCTTCTGGTTCTGGTTTTTCTGCTGGATCGAAATCGGTGGTTCTAGCATTTACTACCCCAAACATGTCAAGTTATTCTTCGTGTAGTATTGACTCTCTTTTACAAAAC
>WSYQ01000629.1:0-88999 GCA_011426435.1 Lysiphlebus fabarum
ATTTTCCAAGTCCCTTAATTAATCTAAACACGATAAATATGAGAACATATCAATTATGTTTTCTTTCTGGACCCCCCCCCCCCCCTCCAAGCAAAATGAATGAAAATTGAATTAATTTTACGCATTGTAACGATGGAAAATAAAAAAAATTTCTATTCACGATTTTCAATATACTAAAAGAAGTAATTAAAATTATAATAGTCCGCAAGGCAGACAATTTTTTCGTCTTTTTTGATAGTTAAGAATACGATGAATCTATTAAAACAAACTCCTATATCAACAATTGAACTAATTCAAAAGTTGCAATGTTTATAAAAGAAAAAAAATTTAACATGGGCTATTATGGAGTAACGAAAAAATGACCCTCCATGACAGTAGATATTTAAAAAAAAAGCATGTATCGCAATTATTTCGATATAGTTTTTTTTATGAATATAAATAAATGAAATAATTTAGGATCGATTGAAAATTTTAGTATTATCAGTTACTAGCTTGTTATTAATAAAAAATAGCAGTAAAAAAAAATTTGCTAATTTTATCATTTATTTTTTTCTGTCAACAAAAACATGGCAACTACGCATATGATTTATGTTATGTATGTATTTGATGATATATTACTGACCGGGTTTCTTTTTTTGCATTTAATTTAAAATCAACGTTGTCAAATCGCTTTTGTTGTGTAGGTGTGAATTTTTTTATAATTGTGTGGGTAAAAAAAATCAAAAGTTTTCATGCTAGCGACTGGTTTTGGTATACAGTCAAAAAATATAGCTCAGGGATAAAACTTTTAGTTCTCCCTTAAATTTATATATAAAAACTGTTAAATATATTCTTAGTAATATATATCTATATTAATATATATCAGTCTTTTTTTTGTTTTTTTTTTACATCATCCAAATAGATGTAGACATAATATAGGTATATATTATGGAATGTGAAGAAACAAGTCTTACATTAGTAGTCAGCTGTATAACAAAGTATACAGGTAGACACAGTGCAAATTTTAAATAAACATATTAAAAAATAAATAATAATTAACTAAAATTTCATAAATATATATATAATAATTAGAATAAAATGAATAGACTGTGGGATATATTGGCCGTGGGATTACATCACGTGGTTCCCTGTAGAGCAAAAAGAAACGCCCGGACAGCCGGTTCACATTTAATGTTATATGTATTGGCAAAAGTAGAGAATGAGTTATGTTAGTACCCTCGAGAAGCGTGTCACAAGCATCACAACGTTGAAACGCGCTGACATCTCGGACCCCCATCGCGATAAACCACCCCGCTGAACATGTCGAGTATCCCCAAGTTCGACCACGTCGTCTCGGTATTTCCCAGGAGCTACTTGACATTTTTTTTCCGTCATCTTTTTATTTTTTTTTTTTTTTATATATATATATATACATATATAATATTATATATATAATATAACTATATGTACAAGCGTATATATATGATATATATACATGCCACATTTGCAAACAAAAATAATGTATTTTATATTTATATGTCAATAAATATTTTGAAACGTGAAAATATTTTAATGATTACATTAATACTATTATAGCTTAAACCTGAACTGTATATAGTTTTTTTTTTTTATTTATATGCTCATCCATTTAATTATTTATTTATTCATGAATTACTTATATTTTCAATAAAATTTTTCACGTTAAAAGTAAAGTGGCTATTGCTGAGGTACCAACAATGATTACAAGAGTCACCGGTATATTGGGGGTGCTATTGTGAATTGAATTTATTTATTTATTTATTTCATTTTCTATTATTCGATTCAAATGACAATTGGTCTAAAGTGGTAGACCGTGACACATGTCTCGTTGATGTGGTGATATATATATTTCATTTTTTTTTCAAGACCAAATGAAAGAAATAAAATAAAATGCTTCTACTATATACCGCGGTAAATGAAAATATATTATATGAAAAAAATACTCTGACAAAACAGTTGGATACTTGATGTCATCTCAAATGTCGTTTGACTGACATTTTTTTTTTTTTTTTTTCTTTTGGGTCCTCAAATTTTTTTGTGGTATTATTGGCCTTATATATACTTATATTTTATTTATCATTATTATTATTATTATTATTATTATATAATATCATATTTATTTATTTTGACTTTGAGGAATTGAAAAAAATTATAAAAAAATATTTAAATATTTTTTTTTATTCCATCGAGATTTCAACACTCTTGCTGATAAATCCCAATGGAAATCGAGGTAATTTTCACCCAACTGATTAAACCAGTATTTTAATCATCAAGTAATAAAAGTCACAAGGCAATCAGGCTAAAGCACTTGAACATACAATTCAACCTGAAACTCTCAATGTTTATTTATATTTATTTTTATTTTATTTCTTATCTTTTTTTTTTTTTTCGATTTTTACAGAAGAAAGAACGTTAAAATTATGGCATGTTAAATAAATTATATATATACGGATGTATATATGGAATTTTTTTTATTATATATATACTTTTAAATGTAATTAATTTAATGTGTAATTAAATTGATGTTACAGGTGTCATCAATAAATAGGGTACTTAGAAATTTAGCTGCACAAAAAGAACAACGTCAACAACATCAACAACAACACCAACAACATCAACAACAACAGCAACAATCTGTTGGTGTTGGTGCATCTAGTCCAGGTGAAAGTGTTTATGATAAATTAAGGCTTCTTAATGGACAAACAACTGGATGGCCAAGACCAAATCCTTGGTAATTTAATTTGTTAAACAATAAAAATATATTTTTTAATTAAACAATGATTATATAAAATCAAATTTTTAAATTTTTTTTTTCTTTTTAGGTATCCAACAGGTGCTGGTAGTCCATTCCCATCACTACAACGATCATTGAGTCCAAGTCATTGCACAGTACTTGCACCTGATCCTGCAGATATACTTCACGCAAAAAAAAGTAAGTTATTAATAAAATTTATAATTATCAATATGTTATATACATATATACATGGAACATGGTATATATTTGTATTTTGTATATATGATACGCAAATCAAAGAAAGAGACCACAAAGCACTTTGTTATTCAATTGCAATATAGCCTCTAGGCGTTATTTGCCAAATTGGTACCACAGACACAAACACACATGTGAGGGTAAATACATTTACTTATTGTATGATATCATTTGAAAGGATTATACACACGTTAAATTAATTAATTAATTAGTCTTGTGTATATAAAGGAAGACATATATATATATTAATATATCAATCATATGATTCATTGCGAGCATGACCTTATGAATGGCATAATTCAAAGAAAAAAAAGCAACAGTTATACAATTTATTATATATTATTTTGATGTTTTTATACATCAGTTTATGAAGAAATTATTGTGATTATATATTTATATATATATATATTCAAAGAACTTTTAATTGCATAAAAATTGAATCAAATAATTATCTAATTCATGGAGTTTATAAAAAAAGTTTAGAGACATTTTATAGTATATATATCTATATATATGGTTTGGAAAAGAGTATATATATTTTTCATTGTTATATACTGTTGATGATTTGATGGTTTTTCCATGAATTTCCAGTTTTTAAATTTCACATATATATACATTCGTTCAGTCACTCCAAATGTTGATGAATAAAATGACATTTTGATAATGAGATATAGATTTGTCAATAAGTCTAATGAATTCTCAATACAATTTAAATATTCAATATATTCATTGATTTATTATCATGTCATCTATTTACAATGTTTACAATAGTATATAATAATAATATTTAAATGAAAACAAAATAATAATAATATACATAAAATATATATATATATATACTTGTATATATATTATTATATAAACTAAATAAATCTTATAATTAATTTATCATCAAAGACAGTGATTATCTGTAAAAGACGTTGTTGTGGTTAGGGTATAATTTCAAATAGCAACTGTTGCAGTATATTTCACAACCATACACATGTGGACCCCAGCGGCTAGGATTACCGCGGGGGTGTTTTCCATAACTTGTTTCCATTCTACCACACTGTTTCATATACAATGTAGGGGTAGTTTGTTGAAACAACGCCCCAGGGTCTTCAAGGACCCCCAAAGGACCAACAAACTCGATTATATCGCAATCATCGCGTTCTAATCGCTACAACTGTATATTAAAAAAAAAAAAAAACTATATTTATATTTTGAAAGTATATAAGTATATGTATATGAAAAAAAATATTTATAATTTTTTTATCCTTAAAAAAAAATAAAAAATTATGTATACTTATAATTATAATATAAGAAAAATATAAAAATAAAAAAAACTGTATGCAACATATATATTCACATTTTGACAAATTGTTTTGTCTTTTCTTGAAGGTGAAAAAACAATGATACGACCCTTCGTCACTGGCTTTCCACCCTGTACATAAATATACATATAAATTTTTTTTTTTTATTTCTTTTTTTTTGTCCGCTTGCTCAACTTTTTTTTCTACAACTCTTTTTACTCTATTCATATAGTTTTTTTTTTTTGTAGTTGTGTTTTTCTTCGGCCTCCTCGTGGAATTCTCTTACATTACATATAAGAGAAAAAACACTCTTTTTATAGGTCGATGCATCTATTGTTAATAATATATTTTTTTTTAACATATAGAAAATTATAAAAGATTAAAATAAAATCTATTTTGTATATTGATTAAAAATGTTGCAATTTTTTATTTTTTTTTTTATTTTTAATGTTATAAATATATAAATATACTTATATATATATAAATTTATCAAAAAAAAAAATTGCTGCTGGGATTTAAATATGCAGTCTTTATTGAAAAAATATACACCTTTTATCTCTTTATAGTTTATCTTGTTCTGATGTCTTTCATTTTTTTTGTTTTTCAACATCTTTTGTTTTTTATTTTTTTGTTTAAATTTTTTCTTTTGCTTCATATACAGATATATATATTTTCTTTAGCTCAGAGCGTTGCCGCGTTTTCGATGCGAAAATCTTTTATATATCGTTGATCGAAACAATGCCATGTTACTCCATGCACTTTTTTATGGTAAAAGTCTTGTCTTTTGCAGAATAGATGAACAACAAAAAAAAATAAATAACAAAAACTACAAAACAACTGAAAGAATAATATAAAACAAAAAAAACAACTCAAAAGCTTGCAGTGTATGTATGTATGTATGTATATATATATATATATGCGAATATTATCTTTGAAATGTTTCATATTTTATATTATATATAGTCTATACATTTATGAATCATAAAAATGATTGCTTTTGAGGTTAAGAAAAATATAGAGTATGTATTCGCAGGTCAGTAGATCTGTCACATTGACTCGTGTCAATTCTCAATATAACGATTTATCGTATCCGTCAATCTTCAGCTCTGATGACCTCCTGTTCGTATATCATATTACTATTACTTGGTCTCGTCACCCAATATATATATATATATATACAATATGTAACACACGCCCATGTTTATATATACCCGTTTCCCATTTATTATTTATTCAAAGTGATTTATCTCGGCTTTTTGCCTTTTGTCTTTTCATGGCTGGTGTGTTTATCCGACCGCGCCATCGCCACGACTCCTATCCATGGTTGGATAGGATAAGAATCTTGAATTGTGGGGAATGGTGGAAGGTGTCACGTCACATATTACTCATAAATATATATATTTTTATTCTTCATAAACAAGATATAATGATGATAACAATAATAATAACAAAACATGTGAAATTATTTTTAAATAAAAAAATGTGTATATATAATTTATATATTATGATTATAAAAAACATCGTTAAAATAAGGGGTCATATAGTGTCACAGTCCAAGTTGCAGTCGTTTAGCAGTTATTGATAAAAAATTAAAAGTCGACTGCCATTTGGCAGTCATATTGTCAGTCAAAACTTTGTTGAATACAACCCCTCGAATTTTGCATTGTCACTTAAAAAAAAAAAAAACTTAATAGTTATACTTATAGAATTTCAAGAAATAAATTTCAAAAATTTCAAAATTCTTAAGAGTCGATTAGCCTTTCCAAGTTAAATGAAAACAATTCAAGTTTAGTTCGTCGAACTTTATATCTTAATTATATATTTTACATGCATTTTATACGCAAGTTAATCAATAATCAATAAACTATTTGCCTTTGGTGCAATTGTACATAATCTCAGGGTAGTAAAATATAATGATAATATCGGTCAAATGGCAAATGCAAATTAATATAAAAAAAAAAAAAAAAAAAATGTTTCAAGACCCTTTGGAATAATTACAGCGTGAGATGCGAGAAAAAAGTTCAAGTGTCTTGGGATGAGGACAAAGTGTCGTCAATCCTCCCCTAAGACGGAAAAGAGTTCTTTTCACTCGGCACTTTTAGTCTCTTGGACGTTGGTTGAGAGGGTGAATACGATAATATATAAAAAGAAAAAAATAAAATAAAAAATAGGGTAGATGATCTGCTCCGTAATGCCAATCGATACCTTCTTTTATATACGCTTCTACATTTTTCCTTCAATAACATAAAAAAAAAAAAATCCAGATACTTAGGAGTGGTTGGCACGGGCTAAGAATTTGCCTTGGGTTAAAAACGTGAGTCGAATCTTTTGAACAATTTGTAGATTTTTAAATCTATTTGAAACTTTTTTTTTTTTTTCTATTTTTTATATATTATTATTATTTATTTTATAGAATTTAAACATATATATATATAAATTTTTTGTTCCTATTTTTTTATATATTATCGATCTATTCAATGAAAGACTTGAAAAACAAAAACGATTTCATTTTAGTCATTTACTCTTTTTTTCAATTGTTGTTTTTTTTTTTAATTTCTTATTTTTTAATATACATATATGAACTGCTGGGGAATGATTGAAGAGCTTCCTGCTGAGTTTGTCTAGATACTGGATTTTTTTTTTTTTCAATGTCAGTATGTATACCACGATGTTCCACCTGCTTCGATGTTTTTCGCTCTTTTGTGCTATCATCGACCTCCTGTGAATTATCCGTATATTACTGAACCCAATTGCACTGTAAAATTTTTTCATTCTATTTTCGCACTTTGTTTTTTTTTTCCGTATGACATATACAAAGAGTTTTTTTTTTTTTTTAATTAAATAGGTATACATGCGCATATAGATGCTTTCAAAACTTGTCAATAAATGATGAAATATATACTGAATATGTGAGTGACAGAACAATTACAGGCTTGTTCTAATATCAGGTAGACAAAATAGTATTGAACTGCTTTGATGAAAAAATAAATATACATACTATTTTAGAGTTTAAAAATATATAAACTTAAATATATAATTTCCACTGGATAAAAAAATATATAATAATATATATATATGACTCAAAAAACAATAAGACATATAGAGAAAACAACAAGAGATCTCTTGAGTCTCAATTAGGAACAAGAGTCGTATATGTATAGGGAAATATATATCATCAAAAAGCCCTTTTAAATGCAGCATATTTTCTCTTTCTTCTTTGATATTTCTCACTCGGTCAGATTGACTCTGAAACCACGCAATGCCAACCCTTTTATTGCACCAGATGTCACACTTGAAACGTCTTTTCTTCGCCTTCTGCTATTGAATTATTTCACTCACATCACATAATACACATAATAATATCATCCTATATATATATATATAGGTAATATATAATATTCTTTTCCAATCTAGTAATTAGCAAACAATTTATCTAATTACAATAAATTTACAAATATATAAATAAATTTTTTTTTAATTTATTGATTCAAATTGTCGAAATTTTTTATATATCTAATATATAAAGCTTGAATTAAATATACAATATGCACAGTATATTATTATGTTTCCTAATTGAAATTATTAATAAATTCTCTAATTAGAAATTTAAAAAATTATTTTTTATATAATTGATTCATTAATTTTTTTTATAGGCGTTATTATATTACAAGCCGAAAAAAAAAAAACAATTCCAATATGTTCAAGATAGTTTTAATCTTTTGCAGATATCACAGGGTATATGTACATAAAATGGTTTATCGCAAATATGATTATTTTTTTATTTTTTAGAAAAAATAAAATTTACGTTAAAAAAAGACATCACTGAATCTATAGCTTTTATAAAAATTAATATTCCGTACGTGAGTGTGAAGGATGAGTTTTTTTTTACTTCATTTTTTTATGTCGAAACACAAAAAAAAAAAAAAAAAAAAAGTAGATATATAATGGTATGTATATATAATATGATAGGATATAAGTTGGCGCCTTGCCGGTTAAAATTTTTCTCATCCAACAAAATATAGAATGAGAAAAGCTAAAAACTAAAAAAAAGACTTAAACACTGGATAAAACTGCCAAGTCAATAGTTGTAATTCAAGCGTGATGAAATAATTCCAACATAAAGTTTGAAACCTTATTTTTCTACCAAGTCTTTGAACTAAAAGATTATGGAAAGTTGTGTGTTTACCGGCCAGTTATAATTGCCGGTTGATACTTATCTTGTATATATATATAATCGCACAGTATTACAAGAGCCTTATACTGACCACAATTTTAATTACACGATTATGAGCTGACTGAAAGGTAACACATATAGGTATATAAAATCTACAGGTTCTTCAGTTATAACTTAACACTTGTTTAATTTAAAAGATTCAGAAATTTTTTTTTTTTCTTTTGTTTTTTAATTATATAGCTTTTAAATAAGCATATTAAAAAGTTCCTTCATTTATACGTATAATATATACATATAATAACAATTTTTTTTTTTAATTAAAATTTGTAACTTTTTAAAGAAATTATTCGCTTGATTAATATCAATGTTTTATACATATATATATATACAGATTGAATAAATGAAAAAAAAAAAAAAAAAAAAAATTGTAATATGGCAAGGGTCAGATTTATGCTAAAGGATTCGACAATGATGGAATTGTACCAGCAGTGATGTTATGAAACACGCGCCCTTGCGCACGCTATATTCGCCATTCGTTTGAGCGCGATATTAAATTTCTGGAATTTTGCGGTAAAGCGTGTCTAGGATATTTCGATGTATATATGTAAATGCTATACACAGAATTTTACTCTTTCTTTAATATTTCAATAATAAATAGAATATACCTATATATAGCTCTCTCGTATTTTCCAATTCAAAAAAAATTAAAAAATAAAATTTGATGCAAGAATATTATCAGTATATTTATTGATAAAGAACAAATTTAATTTACAATTTTACAACTTTAATAGTATTTAATATTTTGTTTGTTATATTGCATTATTAAAGAGAAATTAAAAATCTTTGTTCAGGAACTTGATAGTTTGCTGTATAAGTTGTATATGATGAACTAACTGGTGCAACAATACCTGCACTTGGAATTTCAGCAGCTAATGGTTGAACTTCAAGTTTAGCTGGTGATGCTTGAATTTTTAAATTTTTTGGACTTGTTTCACGAATAGCAACAACTGGTTGTTCAGAATTTATTGATAATTTTGATGGTGCAAATTGTAATTTTTGAAGTGGTTGATAAGCATATACTGGTCCACGAAGTGGTTCAACATTTTCAGCACGTATTTTAGCAAAATATTTCATTGCTTCAATATCTTGACTACTAACATATTGTACACGTTGTAAACGACCGTCGGGTAATGCAACATAATATTCACCAGATTCTTTTTTTGCTTCATCAACATCACCAATTTCTTCAAGATCATTAACAGAATCAACTGGTTCAGCCTATAAAAATAATAATAAATTAAATTAATAAAAATTAATACATAATATCTTTCTTTTTCGTATAAATTTTTAGATAAAATATATCATCATGTCAAATTTTTTATATACATATATATATATATACAAAGTTACTAAATCACAAATTCAGACAAGTTTTTATGTGGCACCTCATTTAAAGTCAAAGTGAGGTGAAGCATTTGCTCATGTGAATATATGTATTTGTATTTGTATATATGTTCCGGCCATGATCGAAAGTAAACAATGATACGAATACTAAACAGTTATTTTTTGAGAATTCAACATTACAGATAGACGAATCGTATATAAATTCAGTTTGGTATAGTCATTTAAAATTCAGTAAATGTAACTGACAAAGTGTATCGGATGGTAAAAGTTGTTTGAATGGAAAAATAGCAATTTTACCTGTGATTCTACTCCACTTGATGAATTGGTAGATTCTTCATAGTCTGTTGCAGTTACTGGTTCAATTGTTGTGTATTCAGGTGCACCATATTGTTGTGGAAATTGTACTGGTCCACCATATTGATTTTGTGGTGATTGAACTGTTGGTGCACCATAGTGATTTTGTGGTGATTGTACAGGACTACCATATTGATTTGATGGTTGAGCTGGTGTTCCATATTGTTTTTTAGATGAAAATTGTCCATTTATTTGTCTTTCAGGTACAAATTGTGTAGTAAATTGTTTTTGTGGTGAATTATACTGATTTGTTGGTTTAGCTGGTGTACCATAATGTTTTTGTGGCTCAACTGGACCACCATATTCTTTTGATGGTTTAACAGGAGCACCATATTGACCCTGAGGTTGAACTGGTGTTTGTTGTTGTTGTTGTTTTTGTGGAAGTTCAAAAGCTGGACCATCTGGTTTCCAGCCAGATGCTTGATATGGTGCCTCTTCTTGTTGTTTAGCAAAGTAATATGTCTTATCATTTTGATACTCCTGGCGATAACTCGGTGGTTCTGCCAGTGTCATAGCAATAAGACAAGCAATAATAACAATCTGTAATGAAATTTAATATGAAGTTTAATATTTAATATATAATATATACATTTTTATATGATAATTACCTTCATGTTTACTGCAGTTGATACTTTGAACAATATCAATTTACTGATGTCCTGTCATTGGTTTCATCGACTATTTATACGTGTCTGTTCATTACACTCCCCACTAATATTCATTGTCATAAATGACATTGGCCCTCTTAAAAACAATGTCATAAGTTCCATCAATACAAGGACAATTATATCAACACATATGTATATATGTATATACAAAAAATAAAAAAAAATTTATGACTCTTCATTCATTTTGATTAACATTTAACTTTCAGTTATTAAATCATATATATATAGACATAATACAATATAAATTGAAACAATAAAATTTTGTTGATTTCTTTTTATTTTTATATATTTTATTTATAATAATAAACATAAATTTTTATAAATGATATGTTTCTCTGATTTCCTGGAATTACATTCGTCTAAACCGGAAATATATATCCGCTGGGAAATCCTTATTCACATCATCCCCATCAATTTTTATCACAAGGGCTGATGAATGATATTCCCCAGGACACTGTCCACTTCATCAAAGTGTGGAATCAAATTGACCCTAAACTACATCTACAATATACATACATCTGTATATACAAATATATGTATATGTATCTATCTATCTGTATAGATTTTGGTGAAGGACGAGGAAAACGATTACAGCATCGATTGTTATTTCATGCGTCCAGGACATAGTGTCACACAAATACCTTCCAAACAAAATACGTGCTTCTTTCTGTATAATTTTGCATGTATATATTTTAACAAACGGTCATTACAAATTCTACTCACAAACAAAACACTATATTTATATATGTGAATTTATTTATAATTTATGCACAATATTATTTGCAATATAATAAATTCACATTATACATAATATATATGAGCTAAGTTTTGTTTATCATCATCATCATCATCATCATTATTATTATTATTATATTTCAAGAGTTATATGTATATACTATCATGACAAAATTATTGACTTAAAAAACACCATGACTTTAAAATGCAGTCAAATAACTGCAAAACTGTATTCAACTGTAGTCAATTCTGTAATCAATATAGATGAATTTATAAAATCTGAAATGTTTATCATTTATTGATTTATTTAAAAATCTAATATCTAATCGCGAAATTCACATAATTATATATACAAAGACTGCAGTGACTATCAAAAAAATTATTTTTTTTTTTTTTTTGATAAATAAAAAAGCAGAAAGATTAATAAAAATAAATTTTTTTATCTCTGATGCAGAGATTTACTAAAAAAAAATAAAATAATAAGATGGTTTAGCTACATTGCTACATGTCAGTCTCAGATTTTGTGATTGTATGTGTGTTTACAGTGAGGGATAAAGAGACGAGAGAAAAAAAAAAAAAAAAAAAAGCTGCAAGAATGAAGGGGTGGAAGGCTCCACGGCAAAGCAAATTATTCACACTCAAACGATTCTATTTCAATATCAGACCGAGCCCAGGGACAAAAGAAGGGCGAGATGCCTGTCTCCCTTTTGATTTTACTTTTTGCCGATGTCCTCCCTCCGCGCTTTTTATATTTCTACTACTATACTACTATTACTACTACTATTACTATTACTATTACCGATAGATGCTCTTGTTCCTATTTTTGACTCTCATCTGTCTGTATAGCCTACAAGCCTTATCATATATTAATATTACCCTCTTATTTTTTGAAAATATTCTCATCTTGTTTTCCAAGTCCACCTACTATATCCCTCTGTCTTTCTACATATATGTACATTCTTTTTGACCTCTTGTATATATGTATCAATAAATATTATATATATACATTCAGTAATTCTTTTTTTTTTTTATCCAAAATATATTTCGTCCAAATTTATATCAAGTTTTTCAAACGATTTACTCTTTTAAATTGTTTGCAATATTTATTAAATAAAACCTTTCCATATATAAGTGAAAAAGAAAACAAACAAATAATTCTTAAATATTAACAATATTTTTATAAGTTAAATATTTTACGAAAATACATATTACTCTTTGATAAAAAAAGTTTTATATATTTTAAAAAAATTATGTAAAACTGTGTTTCTTTATAAAAAAATTGCAAATTGCTTATATATATATATAGATTTTATCGATTTTTAAAAAATTTCAACATTCGTATACCTATTGATTTTTGTAAATTTATTATATATGTGTATACAAAAAAAAAAAATAATAGACCAAAGTAATCGAATATACTGAAAATACATGTGGGGGCGGTTGTGTGGATTCTCAACTTATGCGAAAGTAAACCCTTGGAAATTTTTTTTTGTCCGTCTAAACTGGATTAATTGTCTATAAAAGGGTAAAAGCTATATATATACAAGGATTATATATATATATACACATATATTTATTTTGTCACGTCGTCTGTCGAAATGAAACTTCTCCTCTCTTTTAATATACATATAATATATAAATATAATATTTATTTTTCACTATATATACTTTATTATCGTTAAATATATATATATATATACATTTAATTTTATTTGCAAACAAAAAAGTTTTATAATATTACAATATGACTGTTTTTCCAAATTAAGTAGTTAATTTATAAACAGGTTAACATATTTATTTATATTGAAAAAAATAAAATAAATAATAAAATAACTTTTATGAGGAAAATAATAATTTTGAATATTCCTGATCAGGATGGTTAAATTACTTGAAGTGTTTACATAATGTAAAGTGACTCAAGCCAATAATGGACGTTTCAGAGGTCGTCTGCGTGGTCGGAATTTTCAATCAGCACTATTAAATTTTCACGTTCCGTCAAACAAACACCGTAGTTTATCTATTTTTGTCTTTCTCTTTAACATCAGTGAAACGTAAATCCCCAGTGACACACCAGTTGCGCATCCCCAAATACCCATAATACCTATCAGCATCATCATCACTTCCATTAGTATAACATGTCACTATCAAATTAACAAAAATAAATATTTATTTAAAAAACTAAATTCAATCATGTATACTCCAGCTTGATTGTATTTTTTAAATTAAATAATTGTTATTTTATTATATATAAATCTAAAGATAAATACGCAATTTGGCTTAAATACAAATAACTTGTGTACAAGTATAACTTTTCATGTCAAAAAAATCTATACAAATTATACCGAGTCTTTCTCTCCAAAGTCCAGTGATTGGAAATTTTTCACGGAGGTTAAATAAAAAATAAAATTATACTTATATATATATATCTCGACGTATAAATGGTAAATAAGTTGTTGAAAATTAAAAAAATATATATTTTTGTTCATTACGAAAGTACAACTGTTAAACATGACCCCATCAAGACAAACTTATATATATATACAAAAGAATAGAAGATTTAGTTTGTTAAATGCTGTTAAGATTCATGTTATAGTGGAAAGAGATGATGCTAATCGAGAAGGTAAACTTTGTGGCGTAAACCACGGTATATAAAGACTAAAGTTCTTATGTACATTTATATATACCTATATATAGCATAGCGTAAACGAAGCTTAACCACCTCTATACCATTTTGGGGGTAGTAGATTTTGCGCGAGCGCGCATATACTCATCCACCCGCGCTTGTATTACTAGATGTAGAAAAGGGGCTTATAAGAAGGGTTTTAACTCTTATGTTAAACTCTCTCTTGAAGAAGTCTGAGTATATGTATATATAGTCAAGGCGGCACAGTTTAAACTTGCAAAAGTACATCGTAAGTCAAGAGGATGGAAGTAATTGTTTGAATTTTAACTTACACTGTATTTTGGCACGTGTCATAATTTTTTACAAGCTGATTTAAAAAATTTTGATTGATTTTTTATACTTTTTTATCTTTTATACATATACATATATTAAAAGAACAAGAACAAGATATTTTAATATTTGCATTACATCCCTGGTAGAAATTTGTGAACTCCGCTTGACCTTACCTATATGCTTTATACAGGTCAAGTCGGGCAATACGTCGGGCTGACATCGGGTCGTCGGTATTTTTCTATACCAGGGATAAATATTTTTATTATTTTATTTTTGTGTATATATATTTTCAATATATATTGAAACTCAATTGATGCAAAATAAAACAAAAAATAATAAATAAAATAAATAAAAAAAATAATAATATATATATAAACAAGTACTTGCATTTAGGTTCTTTCAACAGTCTTTTTGTGTTCCGGGGCGGACGAACGAACAGTAGCACCGGAATTTGATTGAGTTGCGCATAAGAAGATTTGCCGGCAGCAGTAACAGTATTCGTTGAAGCGTTTGTTGGCAAAGAGGATTGTGAGTTGAAATCTATGGAATCACTTCGTGCAAAAGCAACGCGAGGAGTTGGGTTATCATATAACATGAAAAAAGGGGAGAGTTATATATATACATATAGCAAAATTCATTTTCTATTCTTCGTACTTTCTCTGTTCATCTACTGTTATCATATATATACAACACATTTGTATATAGTATAGTATATATATATATATAGCCAAGAAGAGGAGGGCGAGTTACAAATGAATCGCGTAATAACCATATATATATATATAGCTAGTCGCATCAAACCCACCGGGGAACTGCTTATGCATTCGATCGCACGGATGGTTGAACCTAATCGAGTTGTCGATATACTGATACTTCCTTATATCATCGTCTTCAAAAATATACTTTTTTTTTTTTTTTCATTCAAAAATTATCAATTTTTTTTTTTTTTTTATATTTTTTATTAATTTGTTTTTTTTTGGCTTTGTTTTGAATGAAATTTTTTGCGATCAAGGTAGTAATAGCTTTTTCAAGCTACTGCTTATATTAATAAAATATAAACAAAAAAAAAAAAAATCAGTTTCCAATATATAGTCTATATAGATATTATATATATAAATTCAAGTAATGCGAATTTTTATATGTTCAAATGACATTATAAAAATCCATGAATCATGATAAATATAATATAAAAATATAAAAAAAACGACATGATATATATTGAAAGCTCATTGAACTTAATCAAAACTTTATAATAATCATGATGACAATATGACATGAAAATTGAGCAATCACATAACTATTATAAAACAGTTAATTATATAAATTATAATTGAATTGATAATAATTTTAAAAAATTTATATTTTTATATGATAATGATAATTATTTTTTTCAGCTTGGAAAATTTGAATGCACATTTGCACTATAAAAACTCTCAAATAATACCTAAATATTTTTAATTCTAATATTTAAATTGAGAATATTTGAAGTGCTGCAATGCCTATTCAGTCTTTCCACGTGTTTTTTAAATTCAAAAAAATTCATTCTGATTCATGCAAATAATATTTTTTTGATATATAATCCCAACATTTAAATAATTATTAATATATATAGATATATATCCGTAAAATAGTAGTAATATAAAAAACATGTATGTATAAAGATGCGTGGCAACTTTTTTATTTATATAATAAGAGATATTATAAAAATGAACATTGATAATCGGTCGAGGGGTGCGAGGTGTCACAGCGTAACAAAACGACCTATTGCCAACTTTTTATAAATATATTTTCAACTTCTCTGATGCGTACAGCCTCAATGAAAAAAAAAAAAAAAAAAAAAAAAAACAGAAATAAAATGAATAATATATATAAATATACAAGTTATATATAAAAAAAAAAAAAAAAAAAACTGTTGAACTTATGGGGTGGTGTTTAAAAAATGAGTCGCATTATACATTATTAGTCGACCCTAATAACAAAGAACAACCGTTTTGTACCAACTAGACATCATCCTTTTAACATCTGTATCATAATCCCCCACCTTTCGCATTTATTCTTCTTCTTCTTCTTCTTCTTTATCAACCATTTTATGCATCTGCTGCGTAATACACCGCCATTTTATAATATATCTACCACCAAAAATGACATTTACACCTCAATGATTTCAAATTCTATTGCCCTTAAATTTTTTTTATTTTTTGACTCGTTTGTACTATTTTTACTAACACACATTTTAAAAAGCAAAGTATGTTTTTTTTTTTTTTTTCTTTGTATATTATAAGTACATTGTATAAGTTGACGTTTAAAACAAACAGTTGGCTTACATATTGTTTCATACATATTAGTTTCGTTTAAACGAATTTAAAATCAAGCATTTGCTACTCGAAATTTTCAATAGTTTTACTTTTTCATTATTGATTTGTTCTTTAAATTTTTCGTACTATTGTTTTAATTGTTTTATATATATATATATCAAACTGGCACGTGGTCGTTTCTGTATTATATTTATAATAATACATTAATGTCTTTGTTTTTGAATGTTTAAAAAAACGTTTAGCTATAAACGAAACATCTTAAAAAAATTGAAAAAAAAAGAACAATATACTCATTTTAAGTATAATAACTTGACAATAATGTTATTTAATTGTAAAAAAAAAAAAAAATTACCGAAGTCGTAATGTAAAGTATACTTTGTGTCGCGTGTACATATTACGCTTGACCAAACTAAATATTTTTTATTTTTTTATTCTTATACAAGTGTATACTTATATAAATATTCATTCAAATAGTTTTTTATTGTTATTTGTCCACCATTTACAGTTCTTTATATCGATGCTCTTTCCTGATGTTTTTTTTTTTTTTTTTTTATATCATCGAATGTTTGAAGGCATTATATATCTTTATAGCAGATTTTTCAAATATATATATTTTGTATAGTGGTGAATTGTATATGTTCGCCATTACAGTCCAGCGAATTTCAACTTAAAAATCAAGACAGCCCATGTCTATATACATATATGGTTATTTTTTTATTTTTATTTATTCCTAAACCGGTCCGACGACTACTGTCTGAATACATGTTGGAGTACAGAGCTAAAAGATGTACCTATATGTATATATATATAAAAAGGTTTCGATCGACAAAATGGCACATTCTCCAACCTTTTGTCTGCAAATATAGGATATAAAAAAAAAAAAAAAAAAAAAAACAATTCAATATGATTGTAAAATGTGATAAAATATAGAGATTTTTTTAATGTTGTATATGTATTTTGAAACAAAATATATAAAATATTTTATTTAGTTGTATGTTAGTTGATGCGTAAATTGTTATAACACAGCGTTAAACTTTTGGTAAAGTGCTGTGATGTACAAATAAAGCGTGATATCAAGAACATAGATAGATATATATGTATGTATATAGTGTATAGCTTAAGTCAAACTGTTTGACTCTGATAGTATTGGTGCATGTTGCGGAAGGAACTTGCTTCGCAAGTTGTCGTACGCAGAAATAAGGAAGGAAATGTCGAGGTAGATATATATAAAATTTGGGGGTGGTGAATGTTCCAAGACACGATGGTTTTAATTGCTGCTTAAGGCACCCTCATTTGCGTAAACCTTACTCTCTTAGCCTAGCACATCCGTAACTTTAATTTTCATTTCGTTATAATACACATGCCTTTATACATTTAGATATATAGGTATATACAACGACGCTTACAACTTTGCGCCATTTATTTTTTTTTTATCTCTATTACTATCTGTATATATACCTCTTAAAATTTGCAAGTAAGTTTACGGTCTTATTCTCTTTTTGTGGCTCTACGCCAAAAGTATATATAGGTATATCCTTTGCTATATACATACATATATATATATAGGTAATATATATGCATCATGGTTTGTACAAAACGACATAAAGCTGATTTGATATACCACATCGGAGTGTGAAACATTTATCATTTTATCATGTTTTATGTCAAGAAAGATTAAAACTTTTTACTTGTTATTTTTTCTGCATTTATAAAATAAAAAAGACATTATCTATATTTTTAGGAGATCTAAAAAGTTTTTTGATTAAAAATTAATATATAATTTAAAATTATAGAAAAAAAAAAAAAAAAACATATTAAAATAAATGTTTTTCAATTTTCCCAAAAAAATTTATAAATAAAACACTTTTTCAGTGATATATTATTATAGTATAAAAAAATTTCAAATTATAATCAAATAAAAATTTATCATTTCAATAATATATATATACAAATGTTGTTTATTATCAAAAAGTTTTATAAATTTGAAAAATATTGAAGAAAATAAAAAAAAATTATTTTTATATGAAAAATAAGTAAATTTATATGTATATTTCAATATTTTTATTTTAGGGATAAAAGTGAAATGACTCGTTATCAATTTTCCATTATACCACATAGCCGCATATAAGAGAGAAAGAGAAAACAAAGAGTAAAGTTGTATATGCTTGGGGGTGAAAACGTCAAGCATCTTATCGCGTTCTCCAACCCTATATAGAATATAGAATATATAGATATAGAATTTTCACCTTTACCTCTTTTTCTTCCTTTTCTTGTTCTTATATTTTTCTTCTTCTTCATCATCATCATCATCACTATCATCTTCTCATTCTGTTATTCACATTGTCGATGTATATATAGCATCTTTATATCAAGTCTGGGGTTCTATATATAGCTAAAACCCACTGACGCCTGAACGCACTCACCCAGAAACCAACGATAAGGTTTGCCAGGCGACGCCTACAATCCTACGCACACTTTACTCATTTTCTCTCTCTCTCTCTCTCTCTCACTCTCACTCGCATATATGAAATGATATCTATAAAAAAATATTCTATATATTTTTTACAACTGTATATAACAATATCTGTCAGCATATAACAGCATCACTATCTTTTTCATTCTTCCTCATGAACGCCATTCATCTATATAATACAAAAGAATATAGAAAAAAAAAAAAAAAATTGACAAAAATATAAAAAGAGCAGGGTAATTGAATAATGTATAATTTTTCTGACCGCATTTTCACAACAATAATATTATATATATATAAATTGTATATTATTTTATACTATAGGTATATATTGTTATTAAATTTTTTTATCATTTTTTGCAGTTGCAGAATTAGAGGGTGGTGCCCATTCAGATGAGACAAACAGTGGTGGTGATAATAGCAATGCTGGCAGTGTATCTGGTGGTCCCGATGATGATCAAGCTAGACTTAGATTAAAACGTAAATTACAACGTAATCGTACGAGTTTTACAAATGAACAAATTGATGCACTTGAAAAAGAATTTGAAAGAACACATTATCCAGATGTATTTGCAAGAGAAAGATTAGCGGGTAAAATTGGTTTACCAGAAGCAAGAATACAGGTATATATTTTTTGAAATAATTTTCTTCATATTTTTATTATTTATTTTTTATAATATGTATATATGTATACAAAAGAATGTATATTTATATATAGATATATACATATTTAGTATGTATATTTTTTATTTTATTTTTTCGAATCTTTCAACTAACTCAGGTATGGTTTTCGAATCGTCGTGCAAAGTGGAGACGTGAAGAAAAATTAAGAACACAAAGAAGGGACAATGGACAACAACAGCAACAACAACAACAGCAGCAACAACAACAACAACAGCAACAACAACAACAACAACAACAACAACAACAACAACAACAACAACAACAACAACAACAAGGACCACCACATGGTGGTAATGTTGGAATTGGACATCCAACACCACCACCACCAAGTACTATTTTACCTCCACAAGCACCAAGTCCACCAAGACTTCACCATGGTTTTGCACCGACTGGTGTTTATCCTGGTATACCAAGTATGCCTGATACCTACAGGTAATTGAAATGAAAAATATTATACTATATCAACTAATAATAATAAATAAAATATAAATTAATAAAAATATTTTATAATTTAAATAAAATAGCCCAATGACATCAATGCCAAGTTTCACAATGTCAGGACAACAAAGTCAACAACATGTAAATAGTATGTCATCACTAACTGGTAGTGGTATGGGACCAATGGGTATGTCTGTTGGTATGTCTGTTGGACCAACACCAGCATCGTGTCTTCATCAACGTGATAATGGTTATTCATGTGGTGTTGGACGCCCATCAAGTTATGAAACATTACATCTTGGATACAGTACAAGACCAAATTGCAGTCCAACACAGCCTTATCATACAACTGGCCTCAATCAATATCACAATCAAAATACAAATTCAACTGGTGAGTGTCTACCACACTCACTGCTAGCACTATGATCATCATGGTCCCAGGGACTAGGACTTGGCTATCATCATTCACCTGGATTACCATTATAAATTAATTAATAAAAACTACACGAGAACAACTACACAATGATAAATATTTAATCGGTAATGGATTTGCCAATAAACATTACCGTATTCTATTAACAAATAAATTGTTTTTTTTTTTTTTTCTCATATTAAATTATAATTAATAACACAATATCAATTACAAAAAAAAAATAAATAAATAAATAGATAATTACTTTTTTTTTTTTTTGACTTTGTTGGTTTCTTTACATAATATAGCAATAATGAATTTTGAATAATTAAGTTAACAAAATATAACAACAATACAAATAAACCAACAAATCCAAAAATAATAATTAATACTATATTAATTTAAAATAATAATAGATAATAATTATAACAAATTAAAATATATATAATATTATAAATATTTGATATTTCTCAGGTTTGATATCACCGGGTGTTAGTGTGCCAATTGCTGTACCTGGACAGCCAGCACCAGATATGGCAGCCCAGTACTGGTCATCACGACTTCAGTGACCATGGTGGTCATCCACCTCAACCTCATAGTCACACTGAATAATTATTTTTATTTTATTATATATTTTTCAAATTGTTTATGTGTTAAATATTTTAAATAATATTCGATTATAAAATTTATATTATAATTGTTCAAAGTGATTTTATTATTAATTTATGAGAATATGAAGATTATGTTAATCATGTGCAAGAATTTTTTATTTATAAAAAATAATAATCAAAGGGTATTAATAGTTTATCAATGATTTTTTTTTCAATTTTTTCTCTTTTTTTTTTTTTTTCTATAGAGCAAAATTTACATATTAATTTACAATGTACGATGGAATAATTTTATCGATTAAAACTGATGATGAGAAAATTGAACTATCATTTTTTTGGATATAAAATTTATATATTTTCTTGAAATAAACGTCTTGTTGAACATCGGTTAAACCAACGTCGATAATTTAAGTAAAAAAAAAAAGAAAGAAAAAAAAATAAATAAATAAATCATTTTTAATAATCGACTCGTTAAGTTTGTTACAATCACAAGTAAAAAAAAAAAAAAAGAAAAAAAAAAAAAATCCAACAAAACCCACGGTAGAATTTTTCAAAGTAGATAAAAAAAAATAATAAAATAATAATTAAAAATAATTAATAATAATTAATAATTGATAGTAATAATAATGACAGATATGAAATTAAAAAAAAAAATTAATAAAAAAAACTTACATTTAGTTGTTAAGTCGATAATGTTAGTAATATTTATATACATACCCATGTAACAAAGATTTTAAAAATGATAAACAAAAAAAAAAAAAATATCAACGATTATAAAAAATGGATTAACCGGTGAATGGTTGTTTCGTGTGCAACCTTTTCATTGACTCGTCATCTATCATTTGCCAAAAAAAAAAAAAAAAACAAATTATATATATATATATATATAAAATATCAACACTCAAATTGTAAATTTGAAAAATGAATTTTAGTTAATTATTTGATATTTATTATATTAATCAAACTCACTGTCTTTTTATTTAAAAAAAAAATGTAAAAATGTAATTTTTTTTTTTTTTTAAATATTTTGTGAGGACGAATCGATGATAAATACCGAATTGTGATTTATCTTATTAGGCCAAGATGTTTTAAGCGTACAATTATATAATTCTAAATAAATGAATAAATAAATAAAAACAAAAAAATAAATAGATATAAATTAATTTGTTTTATTTTAAATAAATACCTTAAAAAATGTATATATTTTTTTCATAAAATTGTATAATTTTTACACACTTACCTTTAATTAATTTAAATTAATTAACAAAGTAATTTTATATTTTATCGATAAAAACAATCATGTTTTTTTTTTTATTAAAAAAAAATTTTTTTCTTTTATTGTTAAGTTGATATTAATTTTCATCTAATTTTTATATAATTTAAAAATTTAAAGCTAATAATTTTTTGTTTTTATTAGTATTATAATTATTATTAAATAAATAATATTGATGAATTTGATATTTTCTAAAAAATATGTATTGTTATTATGTATATCTGATTGAACATTATTAAATCAATCAATACACGTACAATGATAATAATAATAATAATAATAATAATAATAAATAAAATTAAAACAACACATCCATGACTCATTCAACCATGAATTTTAAATGTCTTGCTAAATAATATTATTATGAAATGATTATGTCATTTTTCAATGCACAGAATAAAATATAAATAATTTTTATACTACATTTCTAATCACGTATGACAAACATGAAAACAAACAAAAAATAAAAAAAATTAATTGACAATATTAATCATATAATATTATACAAACTTCATATCTTCAAAAAAAAAAAGTTGATAATATAATTTTTGTTTTACTTATAGGTACAATTAAAATTTTTAATATTTAAATCAGTCAAGTAGTGCATCAATATCTTTAAGAACATCATCAGACTCATCTTGATAATTATCATTTGAATGTCCATCAATAAATTGATCAATTTTTAAATCATCAATACTATCATTTTTAGTAATATTGATATTAATTTTTTTTTTATCATTATCATTTTGATTAATTTCTAATGATGATACAATAATTTTTTGATTATTAATATCATCAGTACTACTGTCACAAAGACGTACTTCAATTTTTTCACTTATTTTACAATCTTCATCATCAATTTTTGTTCTACGTAATCTAACTGGTGGTACTATTGATAACTTATCAATTTTACATTTTTTTTCATTACAATTATTATTATCATTATCAATATTATCATTACAATCATCAATATTACGTTTTCTTGATAATATATTATTAATATTACTTGATTTATTTAATTTATCAAATGTTGTTATTGCACATTTTGATATATCACTTGAATCATTTATTAATTTATCATCAGTTAATGATTCATTTTTACGTTTACGTATTTCATCTAGTGTTAATATTTTAAAACCTAAATCACTACTTGTATTTTCTTGTTTTAATTGACCTATTTTATCACGTGAATATAATGATATTGTTTTTCTTATTGTTCGTATTACTGTTGGTTTTTTATCTTTTCCACCAGCAGATTGTTGTTGATATGAACTACTTGGTAAAACTGCTCCTGTTGTTGTTGTTGTTGTTGTTGTTGTTGTTGTTGTTGTTGTTGTTGTTGATGATGATGATGATGATGATTGCTCGTATGAATAGTATGCTGCACTCTCAGCTTGTATTTCTTCCAGTCTTATCTCTTCATACGTTTTGCAATATGGTACGAGTGTTGTTGACTGGTTTTTACTTGGTGATGATGTTACACCTTCACTGTCTGACTCTGCGAAGAAGATTCGAGTTGACTATTAGTTGACATTTTTTTTCTTCCAATCTTCAAGTATTTTATAAATTTATATTTAATATATTTCAATTTTATTTTTCAAGTTTCCTTTAATTATTTTATATTGAGTTATTATCATTTTTTTTTTGTTATTTTCTTGAGTCTGGAAATTGTCGATTAATTTATTGTTATTATTATTATTGTTATTATACGAAGACACGAAGACACGAAACGATTAAATATAAAAGTTAAATTAATATATTATCATTTCTATATTTCGTCAGTGTTCTATATTTTTCTATAAAAACGAAACGTGTCAATATCCTTTTTTGTTGTTTTCATTTGTTAATTATTGAAAAAAAAAAAAAAAAAATTCTGAAAATTAAATCATTGATGATTATATATTAAAAATGGATATAAACAACAACAAGGTTCCTCTTTGATATAAATTTATCCAACTTTTTTCATTTAACAAATTTTTTTGTTATTAATTTATTTTTTTTCATTATCGTGGTATGAAGTTTATTGAAATCCAAAAATCATCGTAGCGTTTAGGTTTTAGCTTTTCATTCGCTTACATTGATTTATATAATTATGTGTATTTAATAATAATTAGCGTTATTTTTATTTTTCATTTTATAATGTAAGTATAATGTAAATGTGATGTTGATTGTTTATTATTTAAAAAAAAAATAATAATAAATGTTATTATGAATTTTTGAGTCCAGATTTAATTATATTTATAAACGCAAAAAATTATTTTTTCAATTATATACTTACATGATTTGAAATTATATATTTTTTTTAATATGTATTTTTATATGGCAATGAATAAACGATATTATTTATTTTTTTATTGTTTTTTTATAAAGTATATTAAATGTATAATAACCGTCGCGACGACAATGTATTGGAAATTTTGTTTTTTTTTTTTTTTGTTACATTATTTCCTTTTTTTTTTTTCAAATACAAACATTTTTTGATAACAAATTTTGATAACAAAATGCCACTAAAACGGTTTCAAATACACTCAGAAATCTTTTTTTTTTTTTTTTGTTTTTTTTTATTATTTTTTTTATTTTTTCAACTTTTTAGTTTTTTTTTTCTATTTTTAATTTTTTTTTGTTTTGCAAGCTGTTGTGCAAATTATATTCTCTTTTAATATATGTTATATATATATATTTTTTTTTTACGCAAGTAAGTGAAATATAGAGAAAAAACTATTTCATACTAAACAAAATAAAAAAAAAAAAAAAAAAAAATTAATTAAATTCTTTTAACGAAAACATAACCGTTTGACTCAACAGTCAACTTTATGTGATAAAAATAATTATAATATAATTAATCAATAAATAATGAAATATTGTTAATATAATAAATCATTTATTGTTGATCAGTAAATAAACAATTAAAGTGATCAACAAGAATATATATAAATTGATTTAAACAAATACAAATGTAAATGAATTAAACAAAAAACAAATAAAATTTGTAAATTTAGCAAGCCGAGGATCAACCGTTTTAAAAAGCGGGTACACATTGAAAGCTCACGCGAAATATAATTATTATTTTGTAATTTATTATTATTTTCTATAATAAAAAGAAATGAAAACTTGATACGGTTTATTTTTCTGAGGCTAAATCCCTGCGTAAATCACTCCACTTTTTAAGTTTTATTTAATATAAACTTTTATTTATTTTTTCTATCGTCATGTATCTTATCAAAGACGTTTTTATTATTAATATTTTATTTCTTTATATTAACTTTTTTATGTTTTTAACACGAAAAAAAAAAATTTATTTTTCATTCGTCATTTTTTTTTTCTTGTCAATTTTTAACTCACTTTTTTAGCTCGACTATTTTTTTTTTTGTGTTTGGAAATATCGTGTGTAAAGCCAAAACATATGAAGGCATAATCTTTTGAATATATTTTTTTCAGCTTTTCTTTTGCTGAAGATTGTTCATGCACGTTTTGATATATCCTTCGGGCTAATAATTAATAACTAATTAATTAACAATATTTAATAATAAAAAAAAAAAAAAATAAGGGTTAAACGGTGAAAAATTGTATACAATTGATATTTTATATTATATAATTTAATTGAAATGTTATTTTATTCAATTATTTATCATTTTAGGGATGCACTAAGTCATCTAATTATTATTTTTTTTTTTTTTTTGTATCTCCGTGCAAATTTTTTGCTAACTGGAACGCCGACTGGCCAAATAAATACGTTATACTCAAAAAAATGTTTTATTTTTTAATTATCATTAATTTAATTTTCAAATGAAAAAAAAAAAAAAAACAAGCAAATCATCAGTCAGATCCACGTGGACCAGGTGACTAAATCCCCAGCGCACGTTTAATTATTATTATTTTTAATTTGTTTTCAAGATATTAAACTACCTCAAAATTCCAGAAATCACTAACATAATATTTTAAAGAAACAAATTATTGTTAAATTCTCAAACCAATATATCCCTTAAATTTTTAGAAGTCTATTCTAATAACGAACAACAAAATACAAACTGTGCTAATATTGTAGATATTGCATTAGATTGTTGGTGCAGAGTGTAAGAAAAAAGTAAATATAAACCAACAAAATTATTTATTTTCTATACCTATTTTAAAAAAAAAAAAAAAAAAATATGGAAGAAAAAAAAAAAAAAAAACAATTCATCTAATATAGCAAACTAGAATTTTCTAGTTAATTATTATCATCATCATCATTATTATTATTATTATTATTATTGTTATAAGATAATAACTATTCCTGATAGTTGAATAAATGATTCATTATTCTACATAAATATCCATTCAATCAACGTAATTAATTGTGTTTTGCAACTAATAATGCAAATATTTGTTTCTTTTTTTTTTTTTTTGTTTTTTTTATATCGTCAATATTCCGAAATATAAAAAAAAAACAAAAAAATAGGATAGAAACGAAGACCCTCACCGCCAGGTGATTAAATTTATCAAGTACTTTAATTTTATCGAATTGTTATTTAAAATTTCTACCAATAGCCCTTCGCAATAATTAATTAATAATCGTATTGTATATCAATATCTTCTGTATGGTGTATAACCGATAAATGGAAATGGATATCGCGTTCTATGTGATGTTCCATTTGGTTCATGAATACCACTATGATAATTACGATGTAATTGCGAATTATTTGAATTATGTAATTGTAATGTTTGACCATGATGGGTCAATGAATGATAATGACTTTGTTGTGTAAAAGTTGCAAGATGACATGCTGCAGCTGCAATTGCTGATTGTTGTTGAACTTGTTGAGCTTGTTGCTGTTGTTGTTGTTGTTGTTGTTGATGATAACATTGTACACTTGTTTGTGTAACATTTTGACGATTTTGTATATTTGTTAAACTTGAACCAGCAATATTAATTCGATTTGCTAAGTCAATGTCGATTGGTATTGTCATTTGATTACGTAAACCGAGGGCTGTTGCTGTAATATTATGACGTAAATTCATATTTGTTGATAGGCTAGATGGTAGGGATAATGTGCCTGGCGTGAGGTAGTGTACGTTGAAAGATGGACGACGGGGGGGCTAGTAAAGCCTCATACCTTCGTCAAAATTTACGATCAAAGGATCGACTGCTGGACTACCGATGAAACTTCCAGCTTCACTGCTACCACGTCCTTGATCTGATTCACCACCACTTCCATCGAATTTTCCATTATCTAAATTAATTTTTTTATTAATTAATTAATATTTATCATTTATAATTTATAAAAAATAGATATAGTTATATTAATAGTTTTTCTTTTAAATATTAAATTTACCTGGACGATTTGACCATTCTTGATTAACTGGTTTGAGTTGCATATCACTTGTCTTGGGTTGATTCATCATAACTTGTTCACTGGTTGAACGTTCAGCAGTATGCATAAATGGACAATGTGGTTTTTTACATCCTCCTCTTTGTGATTCCCAATAACATGGAATTGATTTGCGATTTTTCTATAACAATTAAATAAAACAAATTATAAATTAAATTAACAAATTTTATTTAATAATAATATTCTTTGTTTAATTTAATTTTTTTTTTTTTCTATTTACCTTGAGCTCCATGTGTCTGAAATTGCAACGTTCATTCATGCAATTACCCTGCTGCCAATATTGACACATGACTTCACAGCCAAGTGCCGAAGATTCATGTCGGAATCCACAACTATCTCCCTATTAATACAAACAATTATCATTAAAAATTTATCTAAAATAATCAATTTAAAGTTTAAATTAATTGAATAATTTAAAATAAGATAATAAATATCCTATTAATAAATTAAACATGGTGTGGGTGAGGAAGGAATAAAAGGATAAATGAGGGTGATGGTATTATTATTTTATTTTTTTTCATTATTATTATTTCTTCGAATTTTTTTTCAATATGGCGTCCTAACCTCTCAAAATAAAGCCCATTGCATACAATATGGGACTTCAAATCTCCTCTATCCATTTTTTATCATCATTACTCCAAATACACTTCAACAACAACAAGTAATTAAAAAAATTTTGAAATAAAATCAACTTAATAATAAACATACCTTGGTACATGTGGAATAGTAAAAAAAATAGCAATCTTGATTTTTGTGGTTCTGCTCCATTGTGAAGAATTTGTAAAACAACTTTATACTGTAAAAAGAAAAAAAAAATTTATTAAATTAAATTTTAATAAAAAATAAAACTTAATTACAATTGTAAATTTTAAAAGATAAAATATATAGTTCAAGTACCTATATATAAAATATAAACTAACTTATTTTAAAATGGAGTAAAAAATTTTACACGTGTAAAAAAAAAAAAAATATATGTACTATTATGTTAGAAACTTGAAGATAAAATTTATGACCAAATTAAATATGTCGTAACTTGACAAGTGAAAAATATAAAACAAAATAAATTTTTAAATACTAATTACCTTTTAAATTTTTGTGAAGAGAGGTACAAGGTCACTTATTTTTTATATTTTATTTGGTTGATTACAATAAAATTTACTATGTAAACGTGTTTTATATCATAAAACTTAATTCGCTAGCTTTTTTTTTTTTTTACTTTCACACGGCTCCTCTACTGACACATACTCACGCAAATACACAATGCATTTATGTATGTATGTACAAGAAAACGTTTCTGGGTTCTACGCCGGAAATGGAGTATATATATAAATATAATAGATATATCTATCTACTCTATACCAGGGATGTGCATATTGTGAGATTTTGAGTTGTTTACAATTATCCATGGATAAAACGTTTAATACGTATAAAACGGATAAAACCCACGTGATTTCTCAGCACCCGGGTGGTATTTTTTTTTTCGGTATTATTACGATATTTAATACAGTATTGATACGGTATCGCCGTATTTGATCACAAATGGGTGATCTGTATGTTAAAATACGGTATTTTACGTATTTTTACATGAAAACATCGGTATCTGTATCGTATTTTGCGCTCGGTATGAATACGGTATTTAATACCGTATAAAATACGGTATCGTATCTGCACACATTACTAGTCAAGTTAGAGCAAGAAGACTAGACATACAGGAGGACTAACTCCCTATCTCGCCTGTATATAAAATCCGTATCACTATATATGGTCGCCGCTCAATTGGAGGGCGCCACGGTATCCCGATAACGTACGCAATCCGTACCACTTTTATTTTACAATGCGCAAAACAAACATACTCATTATTTAAATAATTACTCATTAAAAAATTATTTATCAGGGCGCATCCTTTTCCTTTAGCTACCTCTACGCCTAAGAAAAAAATATTTATTATAAAAAAAACGATTATTTCTTCAATTATTATTTAAAAAATTATTCAAACAATTAATTTTTCAAATAAACTAGTGTCTAATAAAAAAAGACAATTATACTAGTACAATTATACTTTTTAAAAAAATATTTAAACAACTGTACCTATCTTCCTAGTCACGTTTTCATGTTATCCCGTGTAAGTGGGATAATCATGTCAAGAATAGCTACCCTGCTGTCAAACAATACATAGAAAATTCAAACTTTGCAACGCTGTTTTGTTTTCTCTGTCTGTTTTTGGTTTATACCTTATATCGTGATCAGTGTTGGGTTGGTATAATACCGTGGTATCATCCCGGTAGTAAAAATCTCGGTATAATACCGGTACAATACCGCTCGAGTTTCATACTTTCATACTTTTATACCATTTTAGTAATGCAATCTATGAGAATATTTATATACGAGGTCATACACCATTTTTTGGAGTGATTTTATTTTATTTTTCGTTAACACAGCTGTAGCTGGCATTTTTCATCTACATGGAGTTTTACAAGGAGGGTAATCTGTGACGTCACACAATGTATTAGGATAGGGAGCTGTTGAGGATGACGGAATGAAGCAATGTAGTAACTCTATCGGCCACTGACGGCGCAATTCTTAGTTAGTACCGAAGTCAAAATCACATGTTTTTTTGTTTACTACTTATTTTTGTGTCAAGATAATTATTTATGAGTAAACAAATAGCTAAAAAAAAAGATGGACTCAAAAAACGACAATTTATTAAACAATTTCTGCTGGATAAAATATCTTTTTTGCTGCATCTATTTTGTTCGCTATTTTTTCTTTAAATTTTGAATAAATAAAAGTATGTAAATTATTTTTAAATAGACAAATAGCTAAAGAATGAGATGAACCCAAAGAAAAAAATAATTTATTAAATACTTATTGCTGGGTAAAATGTTAAAAAGAAAAAATAGAGTGCAATTATTTATTTAAAAATTAAAAAACAAATATACCTAAGAAAATAGATGTACTCAAAAAAATATTTTACTCAGCAATAATTATTTAATAAATTATCTTTTTTTTGGATTTATCTCATTTTTTAGCTATTTGGCTATTTAAAAAAAATTTACATGCTTTTATTTATTGAACATTTAAAGAAAAATTATCTCAGAAAATAGATGCAGCAAAAAAGATATTTTATCCAGCAAAAATTGTTTAATAAATTGTCTTTTTCTGAGTAAATTTCATTCCGCAGCTATTTGTTTATTCAACAATTATTAACATGCTTTTATTTATTTTAAAAATAAAAAAGAAATAGCTCAGAAAATGGATGTACTTAAAAGAATATTTTTAACAGGCATAATTGTTTAATAAATTGTCTTTTTTGAGTTAATCTCATTCCGTATAGCTAATTGCTTATTTAAAAATAATTTTCAGGCATTCATTAATTAGATGCATCCATAGACAATATTAATTTTTAAATAAATAAATGACTGTAAATTATTTTTGAATAAACACATAGCTATTTGTTTATTTAAAAATCATTTACATGCTTTCATTTATTTAAAAAATGAAGTGCAAATATAGCTAAAAAAAATGGACGTACTCAAAAAAAAAATTTTTAACAGGGATAAATAAATTTGTTTTTTTTTCAGTCTTTCTCATTCCTTTGCTATTAATGTATCCACTAATGATAATATAAAAAATTGAATGTATCATTAAGTTGTATTTTATTTTTTTACACAAAAAAATACTTTAACTGAGTCACACAATAATAATAACATATGACCTTGACTTCGGTACTGACCAAGACTAGCGCCGTCAGTGGCCGATAGAGTTACTGAATTGCTCCATTCCGTCATCCTCAGTAAATTTTGAGAGATTATCCTCCTTATAGACCTCCATGGTCGTCTAAATTCAAGGTGCTTCTTTTGTATGTGCTTCTTGCAAGAAGACTAGATATACAGGAGGAGTAACTCCCTATCTCAACGCATATAATATCATTCAGCCAATTTGCGTGAGGCTAGTAGCTGTCATAGCGAATTTAGCGTACAGCGTGGTTCAGCGCATTGTATATTTATTTCGTATTTTTAATGCGCAGCTTACAAATACATATATACATTAATGTCGAAAACCAATTAATATATGTATGTATGTGTAAGCTGCGCATTAAAAATAAGAAATAAATATACAATGCGCTGAACCACGCTGTACGCTAAATTCGCTATGACAACTACTAGCCTCACGCGAATTGGCTGACATATTCGAGGCAAGTTACTCCTCCTGTATTTCTAGTCTTCTTGGCAACAAATCACATGGAGAGGTCTTCCACCAGGTTTCATTGTATATATTATTCTTAAAAAACTTTGTCCAACTAATAAAACACAGATAACACTAATAAACCACAAAACTAATAAAACACAATATTCATAAGTAATAAAATATAATTTAAAGAATAATTGAAATAATAAAGTATAATTATACCTTAACTTTGTCTACTGACAACAAACAAGAGTACAAGACAATCTGACATCACATTTTGACAGATTGAGAAAAAAAATAAATTATTTGGTGTATTTTGATAGTAGTTTCAGATTCCACCATTAGAGAGCAATGTTTTATACAAATGGATAAAATCAAGAATGTTTAAAACGTTATGTTTTGTGCATGCTCATCTCTGGCTGGTATATAACCCGCATGCGGGATAAATGACAGTTAAAATAAAATTTTATTATTATAATAGTGGATTTCATATTTTTGTAGTGGTAGCACAGCTGAGTTTGAATTTAAATCGTAAGCTATATTTGTTTGCCGTCGAAATGATAAGTGAATTTCCAGATGTGTCAGAAATAAAATATAGTAAAATAGACTTTGATGATAACATTGGCAATTGTTGATCACCATATTATCTTTTTTAAGTATGTAACATTCGAGACTTTACAAATTGAAAATGTCAATATTGTCATTGGTGTGTACTCAATGTTGATATATTGAAAATAAAATAAAAATAAGTGGTGATGATTTTACATGTATACTTTATTTATTTTTAACTTATTATTATTGTTTTTTTTGCCGAGTAGACTTAGTAATGAGATATTATGGAAAACAAAATTTTTTTGTAATATATGATTTTTAGCTTAAATCAGGTTCTTACTGGTAATGTTGACTATAGCCATAATAGAATATTTTAACCATGATAAAAGCTGAATATGCATTTCTAATAACAATATTGTTATAACAACATCATTGAATAACTAGTTTGTCTCACGAGAAATTTTTTTTATTTTTTGTAATAATATTATTTGATGAGCTTCGAATTTTTTTCTATTGATGTGATGAAAATGTAACAACAACAAACAACAAGATAAACCAGTAAAAAAAAAAAAATTTGAATTTATAAAACTGGTTATTTTTTTAGAGAGTTTTTGATTTATCAAGTTAGCAAGTACAGTATAAATTCATGTATAGGCTTACAACATGTTGATGTTAAATTAATTAATTTTTTGTTGATGATACTTTAAATAGTTGCATTAATTATTAAATAATGCTCGAGAATAAGTTAATTTATTTTTCGAATAAATGAATTATTTTTTAATAAACAAATAGCTAAAGGAAAGAATGGACTCAAAGAAAAGGCAATTCATTTCTTTTTTTTAAATAAACAAATGACTGTAAATTATTTTTTAATAAAAAAAAAGCTATAGAAAGACATAGACTCAAAGAAAGGGAATTCATTTTTCATTTTTTAAATAAATAAATGTCTGAAAATCATTTTTTCAATAACAAATAGCTAAAGAAAAAATTGGACTTAGAAAGAGACAATTTTTTCTTAATTTTTCAGATAAATTAATCCCTGAAAATCATTTTGTAATCAACAAAAAGCTAAAGGAGTGGATGGACTTGAAAAAAGACAATGTACTCTTTGTTTTTTAAAGAAATAAATGCCTACAAATTTTTTTTTTTATCAAATAGCTGAAAAAAAAGATAGACTTAATAAAAAGAAAAATTTTTCAACGATTATTGCTGTTAAAAATATTTTTCTAGCTGCGTCAATTTTTTCAGCTATTCAGTTTCAGCGACAAAAAAGTTATCTCTCAGTCGCTCGAGATAACTTGCGGACAAGAAGACTAGAGACCAGGAGAATAAACTTTAGTGGAGGGGGTGTCCTAGAATACGGCGGCTATGTAGAGTGCGCCACTTTTACTCCTGAACGGCGCACTACGTAAAGCGCAGTTTTTTATCCCTGTACACCTCAGCCCACCGGCCCTATACTCGAGTCGTCAGTAAATAAACGTCAAAATCTCATTGTGATTGTTATTTAAATTGCAATAAACTAATCCTTATTGCTGTACGAAAAATTCAACTTTGTGATTATTTTTTGTATTAATCAAGCTGTGTACCAATAATAATATACCTATATTGAAAAATTTATCTACAAATAATAAGTATAAGTATGTGTATTATTTTTAATTTTATTTTTAATTTATTTTTAATTTTTATCTGAAAATAATAGTACATTGAAAAATATAACAAATTAAAAGTTTAAAATATGAAAAATAAAAATTTAAATTACTTTTATGCTTATGTCTGGATGAACGAGTATTGATATTGTCGATGTGTTATTTGCATCACCATTATAACTAATAACAATACCACTTTTGCCTTCAAGAATTGTTTAAAAAATAATCACAAAGTTGAATTTTTCATACAGCAATAAGGATTAGTTTATTGCAATTTAAATAACAATCACAATGAGATTTTGACGTTTATTTACTGACGACTCGAGTATAGGGCCGGTGGGCTGAGGTGTACAGGGATAAAAAACTGCGCTTTACGTAGTGCGCCGTTCAGGAGTAAAAGTGGCGCACTCTACATAGCCGCCGTATGCTAGGACACTAAATGTTATCCCCTCCACTGAAGTTTATTCTCCTGGGTAGCTATTCTTGACTCGATTATCCGCAAGTTATCCCGAGCGACTGGGATAACTTTTTTGTCGCAAAACATGAAAATTTTAGCTTAATTTGTATCCTTTTCAATGGTTTACATCAAACGACTAAATCATTTTCAGGCGTTTTCATGTTATCCCGTGTAGGTGGGATAATCGAGTCAAGAATAGCTACCCCGAGCGACTGGGATAACTTTTTTGTCGCAAAACATGAAAATTTTGGCTTAATTTGTATCCTTCTCAATGGTTTACATCAAACGACTTAATTATTTTCAGGCGTTTTCATGTTATCCCGTGTAGGTGGGATAATCGAGTCAAGAATAGCTACCCTGGTCTCTAGTCTTCTTGCTTGCGGACAGGGTTGTTAAAATGGAGGGTTTTTGAGTTGTTTACAATTATCCATGGATAAAACGTTTAAATCGTTTAAAACAGGATAAAACGGATAAAACCCACCTGATCTCTCGTAGGCTCAAACTTTCCCTCTTACCGACTATACTTACACTCCTAACCTGTAAAACAATTGTTGTTTATTTAATAAACATTAATAATAACAAGTTTATAAAATTTATAAACATAATATTAATATCATTTATTTATGAACAAATTTGATGATCATATATTTAAAAAAAAACAAAACATTTCCCTATTTCTAATATTTTTCAAGATATCATAACTCCAAAAAATTGAAAAAATTAAATTTTTTCATTTTTTTTTTTTTTTTGTTTGCAATATCTTAAGCTCATTAAATGAAGAAAAAAAGTCTAACAAAATATTTTTCTATCTATAATATTCTCAAAGATATCATAACTTCTTTTTTTATTTTTTAAAATGATTAAAAAATTCCCTAGCTACATCCTTTTTCCCTTAGCTACCTTCCTGACCTTACAAATTAAATTTGTTAGCTATTTTCTTGTCTTTAGCAAATGCCTAATCCTTCTCACATCCCTACAAAAATATCCCCAGCTATTGTCTTAGCAAATACTTTTCCTCACTATTTTCTTGGCCTTAGCAAATCTTTGTCCTTACTATTTTCTTGGCCTCAGCAAATGCCTGATCCTTCTCACATCCTATAAAATAAATTCGCTAGCTATTTTCTTGGCCTTAGCAAATGCCTGATCCTTTTTCTTAGCTACAAAAAAAATTCCCTAGGTATTTCCTTGGCCTTAGCAAATCTTTGTCCTCACTATTTTTTTGGCCTTAGCAAATGCCTAATCCTTCTCACATCCTTACAAAAATATCCCTAGATACCTCTTTAGCTTATTTCCCGCCACTTCTCACATTCCCTGAAAAAATTTTAACCATTTTATTACTTTTGAATAAATTTTGTAGCATTCTAGATCTTTTGAAACTACCAACTGGCGATTTGCAAGAGGGTTGGAAGATTATACCTTTCGAAATTTCTACCCAGAATCGGAGAGAATTTCGGAACATCTTCACCTTCGCAAAAAGCAAAAGCAGAAAGAGGAGTCAGGAGAGGATGATTCTGAAGGAGAAAATGAGGATGAGGATGCAGATGAGAATGAATTGTTTGTCGCATAAATGAGTATGAATGTATGTATGAATGAATATGTATAAATGAGAATATGAATGATGTATGAATGTATATGTATAAAAGAGTGTATGCATGATGAGATGTGAGATATATGACCTCCTCGTGATACATCTTGGGTAACGCCAACAATATATCAATATTATTTTAATCATTTTAAAAAATAAAAAAATATAAAAAGAAGTTATGATATCTTTGAGAGTATTATAGATAGAAAAATATTGTATTAGACTTTTTTTCTTCATTTAATGAACTTAAGATATTGCAAACAAAAAAAAAAAAAAAAATGAAAATATTTAATTTTTTCAATTTTTTGGAGTTATGATATCTTGAAAAATATTAGAGATAGGGAAATGTTATATTGAACTGTTTTGTAGGGAAGCCGGATAGGGATATTGAGTGCTTACGTGCAATCGTACGACCACAACCAGAAAAACCGAAGTTTGGTTACTATATATTGTAACGGGATATTGACGGGATACATAACCCGCCAATGGGTCAATTACGGGATATGCCGGGATATTTGTCGGGATATTGACGGGATATTTTTTCCACCAGGGTTGCTCAATTATTAAAATGAAATTCTAAAAATTTGGGAAAAACTTCTTGATATACCAACAAACAACTTTGTCACTGACAAGTATGACAATTTTAAAATTTTCTCGATACATTTTACGTTTGAAGTTGGACAAACACATTTCACGACCAGCATTAAACAATAAATAAATAAATTTAAACAATATAAATAAATTATTGTTTTTACAGTACTATTAGATTCGCCAAGGTGTATTGAATATACAGCCTAAATTTCAAATCAATATCTCAATTATTAAAAAAGATATAACGAGCAAGAAGACTAGAGACCAGGGGTGGTATTCTTGCACTCTTACTGCGGGAGTTACTGCGGGTCCCGCAATAACTGTTCGCTGGCATGAATTTGTGTCGCGACATCAAAAACCAAAGGCGCTTTTCAACGATTTTCATGCAAACCAACAATATTTCGGTAAAATAGGTTAGAAAAACATAAAATATAATTGGTTTGCATATAAATCGTTGGAAAGCGCCTTTACTTTTTGATGTCGCGGCACGAATTCATGCCGGCGAACAGTTATTGCGGGACCCGCAGTAACTCCCGCAGTAAGAGTCCAAGAATACCACCCCAGGGTAGCTATTCTTGACTCGATTATCCCACCTACACGGGATAACATGAAAACGCCTGAAAATGATTTAGTCGTTTGATGTAAACCATTGAAAAGGATACAAATTAAGCTAAAATTTTCATGTTTTGCGACAAAAAAGTTATCCCAGTCGCTCGGGATAACTTGCGGATAATCGAGTCAAGAATAGCTACCCAGGAGAATAAACTTTAGTGGAGGGGGTAACATTTAGTGTCCTAGAATACGGCGGCTATGCAGAGTGCGCCACTTTTACTCCTGAACGGCGCACTACGTAAGGCGCAGTTTTTTATATTTTACTAACTTAATCTTATTTATATACTAACTTACTTTTTTAGTTTTTATAATAATTATCAATTTATATTGATTCAAAATCAAACCTAAATTTTATATTACTTATAATCAATTGTATAGCAACATTGCAGAATTATAAATATTATTTAAAGTTGTATCTAATACACTAAATTATTGAGCGGTAAAATTTGATTTTTTTTTAAATAATAAAAAAAGATGAACTTTAATTTTTTTTCATTAATAATCAATTGTTATTATCTGTAAATCCTATAAAATCAATAAAATAATAATTTTACTATTTAACTACTAAAAATACAACAGGCAATACATAGTATCAATCATAATCTTTTTAAACTTGTTTGCTTGGTACTCGTCTTTTGTTTGAGTATAGGGCCGGTGGGCTGAGGTGTACAGGGATAAAAAACTGCGCCTTACGTAGTGCGCCGTTCAGGAGTAAAAGTGGCGGACTCTACATAGCCGCTGTATTCTAGGACACCCCCTCTACTAAAGTTTATTCTCCTGGTCTCTAGTCTTTTTGATAACGAGTTAAATTTGAAAAAATAAATATTTTTTGAAAAAAAAATTTTTTCGTTTTTTTTTTTAACTCTTAAAATAATAATAATAACAAAAAACTTATTTAGAAAAAAAAATAGGTAATTTCACTCTCTATATAAAAATATGACTATATTTTTTTTTTTTTTTTAAACAATTATGATTTTTAACAATTTTCCTGTACAACGTCGCAATATTTTAGGCTTCGAGCGTGCGGCCGGTTATTGCATCCGGACCCTCAATTGTCTTTTTCTTGAGTTTACTTTTTCATTTAGCTATTTGTTTATAAAAAACTAATTTATTTATTTAAAGAATGCAGAATAAATTGTCTTTTTTACTGGTTTCTACTAGTAGATTACTGGTCTGTGGTTTGCTGTATTCTAAATAATACTCATGCATATATTATTTGTTATTTTTACTATTATTTTAATTAATAAATATTTCAATGTATTGTTAAAAAAGCTTATAAATTTAAATTTTACCGCATTAATATTTTATTTTACGCTATTTTGAAAAATATTGACCAATCGAAAAATTTGAAAAAAAAAATAAAAAATATGCATAGACATAACCTACATTAAATATGTCAATAAATACATAGTCATGCACGTAAGCACTCAATGTCCCTACCCGGCTTCCGTAGTTTTAATTTTTCCCGTAATCCTGAGCAAATTTCCTATAAGAAACCAAGAAGACTAGAGACCTTAGGTTTCTAGTCTTCTTGTAAGAAACCGATAAAAAAACATGTTGTCTCGGATATCGGAATCGTGCCGTGACTTCTTCTGACGGTTTCACTCGATAAAAGACAAAAAACAAAAATTTTAAATAAGTTAAATTGTTAATAAAATAATAATAATAAAAATGTCATATACATCAGCATCATTACCTGTATCAGAGATAATAAAAAATACATCAAAATATGATAATGAAGATTGTGAACCAAAAAAAAAAAGTAAAGAAGATTGGAGAAAAGCTAAAGAACTTGAAGAAGCTAGAAAAGCTGGTACAGCACCAGCAGCTGTTGATGAAGAAGGTAAAGATATTAATCCACATATACCACAATATATTAGTTCAACACCTTGGTATTATGGTTCATCAACTCCAACCTTAAAACATCAAAGACCACAAACTGAAAAAAAAATAGAACATAGTAAATTAAATAAATGTTATATACGTGGTATTAATACAAAAAAAATATCAACAAAATGGACAATAGGTGCATGTAAAAATTGTGGTGCTAAAGGACATGTTGAAAAAGATTGTTTTGAAGCTATACGTGCACGTCCAGCAAAATTTGGTTCAAAAATAATATCACCAGATGATCATGTACAACCAAAACTAAATTTAGATTATGATGGTAAAAGAGATCGTTGGTCTGGTTATGATGTTAATGAATATGTATCTGTTGTTGAAGAACATAAAAAAATTGAAAATGTAAAAATACAAATGAAAACTGAACAATTAAGTGCTCAAGATAATGATCAAGATTCTGAAAAAAATGGAGATAAATATGTTGATGAAATTGATATGCCTGGTACTAAAGTTGATTCAAAAGAACGTATTACTAGGAGAAATTTACGTATACGTGAAGATCCTGCAAAATATTTATATAATTTAAATCCAGATTCAGCTTATTATGATCCAAAAACAAGATCAATGAGAGATAATCCACATCAAAATATACAACAAGAGTAAGTAACATTAATATTAATTGATTATTTCATCTATAATTATTATTTTGACAAAATTTTATTTTAATATATTAATATACATATATATTTTTTTTAAATTAATAGAGTTGATTATCAAGGTGAAAATTTTGTAAGATTTTCTGGTGATACACAAAAACATGCAACAGCACAATTATTTGCATGGGAAGCATATGAAAAAGGTGTTGATGTACATTTACTTGCTGAACCAACAAAATTAGAAATGCTACATAAAGAATATGATAAAAAAAAAGATGAATTAAAAAATAAAGCACATGGTAGTGTTATTGATAAATATGGTGGTAAAGAATATCTTGAAAAATTAGATCCATCATTAGTATTTTCACAATCAGAAGTTTATATTGAATATTCACGTGCTGGTAAAATAATAAAAGGACAAGAAAAACAAGCAATGCGTTCAAGTTATGAAGAAAATATTTATCCAAATAATCATAAATCTGTTTGGGGTTCATTTTGGCAATTTGGTAAATGGGGTTTTTCATGTTGTCATTCATTTATTAAAAATTCATATTGTACTGGGGAAGCTGGTAAAGAAGCACTTGCATCATCACAAATTATTGGTGAAAATGAAGCATTTAATAAACCAGCTGATGTTGAAATATCATCAAATAAATCTAATGATAATAAAAAAATTGATAACGAATTAAGTGATAATTCTTTATATGATAGTAATGATGATGATGATGACAAAGATGTTAGGAGTACAAATGAACGTAATAAAGAATCATCAAAAAAGAAAAAAAAAAAAATGCAAAAAGAAAAACGTAAAAAACAGAAAAAAAAGAATAATAATAATAATAATAATAATAATAATGATGATGATGATGATGATGATGACAAAAATGATGCATTAAAAAAAGCATTAAAAGCTGAAGAAAAAGCACAAAAAGAAGCTACTGAATTATTAAATATGGATGAAAGAAAAAGACCATACAACAGTATGTTTTCAGCAAAAGAACCAACTGCTGAAGAAATTGAAGCTTTTCAAATTGAAAGAATTAGAGATGAAGATCCAATCGCTAATTTTATCTTATATAAAAAAATTAAATTACACAACAGTTTTTCATAGACATTTTTTTATTTAATTTTGATTAAATGCTATTTAGGATATACTTTTTTAATTATAAGAAAATTTTGTATGTAAATAAAATAAATAGCTTTTATTTAATAACAAATAACTTTTATTTAATAACAAATAACTTTTATTTAATAACAAATAACTTTTGAATAACTATAATTTAAAAAATTTAACTTATTTTGGTATTTACTAGTGGGGTATAATAAAACTAATCAACTATTAATTAATTGAATGTGTATTACATCCTTTTTTATATGAATTTTTTAAACTCAATCGACTTGATTTTTTATAATGAACATGTTATCGATATCATTTTCATATTTTTTATATTTTTTTTTTGGTAATAGATTTTCTTTTCTGTACATTATTTTCTTTATCAATCATATCTGTTGTTGATAAATCCAATTGAAAAGTATTACAAGTTTTATTTCCACTCGCTGTAGCCTCAATTTTTATTAATCGATTTCTTAATTTACGTGGTGTTTCAATATCTTCATTATAATCAGTAGAATTTTTAACTTTTTTTCAAGTACGTTGTGTTGTTAGAGTAGGTGGAGTAATATTAATACATGGTAGTTTTGAATTGATAACTTTTGATTCAACATCAGAATTTATTATATTATCATTAAAAAAATAATCAAAATAATAATAATAATCCGATGATTTTTTTTATCATTTAATAATGGTTCATCAGGTAATAAACTATCATTAAAAGTTAAATTTTTTCCAATTATAATTATTTTTTCTTCATCATCACTCGTTGTCATAAATTCATTTATTAAATCTATTTTATTTGAATCAACAATTGTATTTTTATAAAAATTAAAAATTTATAATTATTTTCTTTATCATCAATATCATCATCAGTTGGTAATTCTTTTCATCAATTGTATCATTAAAAATGTTAAATTATTATTTTTTAATATTCTTTTACTTAGTGTTTGATGTGAATTAACATATGTTATCGAATGATCAAGTTGTACTTTTGGTGTTTTACAAATTTGTGTTATTTTCATATTTGCTAAAGCCATTTTTTCTAGCACTATCTGTGAATTGATGTCTCATTGGAGTTCTTGGTGATAATATTGGACTTGATGGAACAAATGGTTCAGATGATAATAAACATTCTTTTGGTAAAATTAATTTAAATTTATTATCTTCTATTATATTTTCATTATTTTCATTATCTATATTTGTTTATTCTTATAATTTTTTTTTTTCTTTGAGCTTCAATAAATAATTTCATTTGACTTTTAGCTGTATTTCTTTTTTTGTTAACAATATCTTTTTTCTTATTAATTGGTTTTCAATTAGTTAATACACGATATACTTTAGTATCATTTTCTTCTTTAATCCAATTATTATTTATCTAATTTAAAAAAACGTGAATCACAATCAGCAATTTCATGTTATACAAGTTTCCAAAAACCTTGTAAACCACGACAACATACTAACATTTTACCTTTTTCATCTTCACAATTATCAACTAATTGTTGAAATCTACCAAATTTTTTATTAAGTAAAAGTTCAGCTTAACCAATTGCTGAATTAATATAATGTATTGATCCTTCTGGTGTATCTTGTAAAAATTGTGTTATTCTCCAATAATTACAAAGTTGTTTTAATCTATTTACTTCTCTTTCACCTAATGATCTATAATATTGTGTAGTATGTTCTTCTTCATCAATAGTTATATTTAAATTTTTCATAACTGTTTCTTTCGTTGGTATATTTTTATCAGTTGGTGAACAACTTGTGCGTAAACTCATATGTTTTTTATATTCTTTTCTTGAATTATACTTTTACCACGTATTGTTGTTATAAATGGTGAAAATAATGCCGCAACTGGTGATTCTTCTTGTATATTTAAATGTTTATTTATTGTTTGATTTTCAAATTAAGTGATTCTTGTGATGATACACGTAACATTACACTTAACAGTTAATTTATCATTTTTTTTTAATTATTGGTTTATTTACTTCTTCATTTTCAATTTTATTATCTGTTGAAATATCATTTAAATATTTTTCATCATCATTATTTCTATTTTTTTTCAATAACAAAGGTAAGCTCATGTTTATCTATTTGTTCTTTTGATGTATCAGATTCAACTGGCACTAAATATCGACCAAATAATGATGTTGGATTAATTTCTATTGGTTGTTTTATTCCATCATTTTTTGGAGCAATTGGTTGTTTATCATTTGCTTCTAATGAAACAACAGCAACCATTTTTTCTTTGAACGTGTACATGTAGCAATTGGATCTATTACTTTTTCTGTTGTTACTTTTGTTGTTTTTGATTTTGATTCTGCAACAGAAGCAAAAGCAGCACCTTTAAGACCTAAACAACCTTCTGTTTCTCGATGTTTTTTTTTTATTATCAATAGTATTAATGTATTTTTTATTATGACGTTAATGTTCATCATCATTTAATGGTGGTGGTGAATAGAAATTATGATGCGGAATATTAATTTTATACAATAAAAAAGTGAATAAATTTTTAAAAAGTAATTTCAAATTAAAAATATACCTCCAATTTTTCATTTTCTTTTTTTTAATTTTCGCTCTGTTAACATTGGTTTGAACGATCAATGATTAATTCACATTTATTTTTTTAGTAGAATAAAAATATTGTCAAAGCAGTTTTCTTTGATTATAAATATGAGATTTTCAATTATTTATTATTTATTAAGGTGATTGCTGGAACAATAATAAAATAAAAAATTACATTTTTAATATATGTTAAAATCAAAATACATTGATCATTATCATTATTTTACAAGTATCAAATATTTACTCAAAAAATTTACAAGACTATATAATGAAACAATTATCGCATCAAAAAGTATCTCATATTTATATAATTTAAAATCACCAAGTTAAATTTGCATAAAATTCTGAAAATTATTATTTATTTGATCCAATCTGGTTAACATGGATGGTTATAATATTTATTTATTTATTAAAACTACTGTAAGATGTTTATCATTCACAAATCATGGAGAACGAAATGATTCAATTAATCAGAATAATTGGCTTATTACCATCATTAAATAATATCTTCATTAAGTCTGAAAGAGAGTTTAGAAATGTATTCATCTAAAGACAAGTTTCTTGTATTATTAAATCTTAGTATCTTATTGATTACCTGTGACATTTTAATTAATTTCTGGTAAATTTTTTAATATTTTTGTGAGGCATTTATCGTATTTTTTTCCAAAACCAAGGATCTCCCTACTCAACGTATGTATACATTTTCAAATAGCTATGCAATTCTTTATTAAAAGATTCAATTGGTGGAAGCTCTCCATACAAAATAACAATAACTCGATTTCTACGATCAGCAAGTGCTTTACGATGTGCAGCTCGAAATTCAAGATGTGTCCAATCACTTTTTAAAAAATTAGATGATAAAACAACAATCGTACGCTTGGATTCATCAATAGATCGAGTGATTTAAGTAGGTATGTATTCACCAGCAGGCCAATCACGATAGTGAACACACAATTTAAACGGTTGTGAACCTGATTCAAATTCTTTTACCAAATTATTAATCACAAAATCATGTTCTATAGATGAGTAACTAATAAAAGTATCATAGCGTTTGTTTTTATCTAAATCTTCCTCTGCGACCCAAAATAAAAACCATTGTTTTTCATACAACCAAGTTTTAATTTTTTCCTCATACCGATAATGAATTATAATCACAAAACAAATGATAATTATTGCCACTAAAATCAATACAATACAAATTTTAATAATTAATTCATAATTTGAAGGACATAAATCCACATTTAATTTGTTCAATCTCATATGTACTCAATTTTATCCTCTTGATATAACGACGTAATTCGTAAAGCTGACAATTGCATTCCCAAGAATTATAATGTAAAGTTAATTCAGTATAATTAGGTAAATGATTCAGGTATTGCAAAGCATTTGTTTCTATTGTAACTAGTTTATTATTATGCATGTATAATTTTTTTAAATTCATTGATAGAGCATCACGAGTCAAATAAGTAATATTATTGTATGATAGATCTAAAGTTGTAACAAATTGGTATCCACTTTTTGAGCTTAATGGCATATTGCTCAATAAATTGTTGGATAAATTCAATTCTATTTGATATCCAATCGAAAGTTGTATTGAATTTGGTTCATCTGTTAAATTTTTCCATGAACAATCAATAATTGTTGATGCATTGTTTAATAATCGACCACAACATGAACAATCATCTGGACACTTTTCATCATGAATATTTGATTCGTTAATTAAACACATATATGTTACAAACTCAAATGTTTTAATAACTGTGTTCTTTAAAATAATCGGTTTATTACGATTTAAATTTTTCATATGAATTATCCAGTAATCAAGTTCAATACCCTAGCGGATGACTTGACACTCTAATGTTGCGCTCAGTCGACAGCGATTTGAGAGCAATTCGACAGCATATATAAAACGTAATTCCCAAGAGCCGAATAAGAGAAATAAGTTAGAAAAATGGAAAATAAATGGAATATTAAAATAACAACAATTTAAACTGACTAAATCTTGACTTTAATATGTTTTATAATATTAAAAAAAGAGTTAAAATAATACATGATAAAGAGGTTAGGTTCACACGATTCGTATATCTACTCCAGTCGAAAAGCAGTTGAGCCTTACAGGATTCATCGGTAATTGACTCGGTCATTATTACCGGAATATTTGGACACTGAATCGACAAGCTTTCGACAGCAAATTGAGAGCTATCTAATTCATTGATTTTTCATTGTTTTTAATTGTTTAAAAATTATAAGACACTTTATTATTGATAGTTTGGATGTTTTTTTTAATAAAATTAATAAAAAAAATATAAACAATTTGTTTAAATAAAAAAAAAAAAATTTTCAACTTTGAATATACAGTATGCGCGTTGACACTGTCTCGACACCGTTTCGACCGGCTTTCGACAGGCTTTCGACCGGCTTTCGACCGCGTTTCGACACCGAATTGAGAGCTATCTAAATCATTTATTCAAATTGAATTGAAAATTATTAAAAAAAAAAAAAAAAAAAATTTAATATTCCATTTATTTTCCATTTTTCTAACTTATTTCTCTTATTCGGCTCTTGGGAATTACGTTTTATATATGCTGTCGAATTGCTCTCAAATCGCTGTCGTCTGAGCGCAACATTGAGTGTCGATACACGATCGAATAGGTGTCGACGCATCCGCTAGGGTAATATGCGTTTTTTTATTAACAAATTGATTTAATTCATGAAAACTACAATCACAATTTAATGGATTATCATGAGCATATATCTGTACACGTTTATATAATTCTTTAACACCATCAAAATTTATTTCAGATTTAATTTTATTAAATAATGATGTTATTTTATTGTTACTCATATCGAGTATGATTGTTTTATTTAATGAATGATCAAAATTTAAATTCTGTAATAAAATGTTACTTTTAATTTTAATAAATATTTTTCATATTAATTTTTATCATAGATTATATATTTAAAAATCTTACATTCAAAGAATCAAATTTATTATTAGATAAATTTATTTTTAAAGGTTAATAATATATAGTCATAAAGAGAGTAAAATTACCTATTTTTTATTCTAAATAAGTTTTTTGTTATTATTATTATTTTAAAAGTTAAAAAAAAAAAAAAACGAAAAAATTTTTTTTAAAATTTAACTTGTTATATCTTTTTTAATAATTGAGATATTGATTTGAAATTTATGCTGTATATATAATACACCTTGGCGAATCTAATGGTACTGTAAAAAAAATATGCGTGAAATATGCGTTTGTCCAACTTCAAACGTAAAATGTATCGAAAAAATTTTAAAATTGACATACTTGTCAGTGACAAAGTTGTTTGTTGGTATATCAAGAAAGTTAATTAATAATTGAGCAAGTTATTAATTAATATAAATAAAGCGCGAGCTATCGCTATTACTGTATCATGCGCCTATGCACCGCTCTGTCACATGTGTATAGTTCTTCGAGTATTTAAATATATGGGGAGGGCTTTCTCAATTCAACAAGTTGAGAACCTTCTATCTTCAGAAAAAATTTCTGTACATATAAGGTTGGGGTTGTGAGTCCGGTTTTATTACCGGTTAATACCCGGATTTTTTACCGGTAAAAAAAAAAATTTTTTTTTAACCACTAAAAGGCGGAGCCACTAACTTGCGCTGTTTCATACTGCGCATCTCATGTTTGTTCTTGGGGTGCGTTCCGTAGAGGACCGCGGTCCACCAAAAATAGGCGTGGTTTATCATGGTGAATTTAATTTCGTTGTAGTGTCAGCACTGCTATCTATTACAAAACGTAAACAAACGTAAACACTGAAATTATAATTGAAATATTACAAAAAAAAAATAATTTGGCATAAAAAAAATTGTCGCAATTAAAATGGTAAGTGTATATTGTTGTTATACCAATTACTTAGCCCGTAAATTTTATTTTTTTTAAAGTTAATGCCTAAAACATAAAGTGAATATTGGAGGTATTTTAGAAGGTTCATATTTTATTGTTAATAAACTCGGTAATTAGTTCAACTGTTCATTTTCAACAAGAACATTACCATCTACATCAGTTAACAGATAATGTGTTTGAAGTGAAATTTTTTTTTCCATTTTGTTAATTGTTATTAACAAATTTATTGTTGTAATAATTTTACTCAGTAAGCACTGGTAAGCACCACAATCCACAACAATAACAATGCACACATAGAAAGGTTTAATATACATGAGACTGATTATTTTTTAAGAATTTCTAGGGAGATTTTTAGTTTTTATGGATCTACTCTGATTATGGCCAAAAAGGACCGCGGTCCCCTTACAGAATGCACCCTTGTAAGGTCTGTCAAGGGGGTTTATATTTGAAATGATAATTTAATTTAATTTATTTTATTTTATTTTTGTTTATTAAGATGAATTAATTATAGTTATTATATTACCAAGATATTATTTTATTTATATTTATTTATTTTTTTTTATATTAAAATAAATTAATTATAATTATAATGTTACCAACATGAAAACAAAAATCTGACTTTTGAAATAATTTTAATAAAAACGCTATTTTGAAAAATTGATTTTACTTTAAAAAAAAAATATACAAGTAAAAAATTTAATTTTTTTTTTTTTAAAAAGCTTGATATTAATTTATGGAATCACACTGAATGAAATTTCGGACAAAGGAGAAAGGTTAACTCTGTTTCATGTATATTAGTCTCGGTAGTACCTTTTCACTTTCATTTGTTTTGATATCATCAACTGAAGACATAGTTTCAGATATATACGCGTTAAAAAATTTAGCTATTTCCGAATCATGTGAATTTCTTATTTTTCCAAATGCCTTGTTAATAGTTTTCATGTGAAATATACATTGCATCAGTAAATTAATATAACTGGAACATCCATCATCATTAGGTAATCCATGTATATTGGACAGTGTGTCAAGGGTTTTTAATTTTTTTTCACATTCCGTATCGATCAAAAATGATTTAAAACACCATTTAGCATCAAAATTTTTTGGTAAACTCCTACATGAAATTGGAATTTCTTTTGAACCAGGTTTGTAAATTTTCGCAAACGATTGTACTCTTCAATTGCTAGTTGACTTGCTATCGCTTTCGATGGATCAAAATTTATTAAATGCAAGCCGTTCAATACTGTGACACGTGATAGAGCAACATAAGTCATACCTTTAGCAAAAGACTTTTCACTAACATCAGTTATAAAAAAACACTCTAAGCTAACTCCCTGAGATTTATGTATTGTCATAGCATAACTGAGACAAATAGAAAACTGTGACCGTATTACATACACTTCATCTGACAATTGAAATTTTACATTTATTCTTTCAATTGTACACTCACGCTCTCCTTTGGTTAGTTTAACGACAAAACTGATAAAAGATAAAACTGTACCAAGAGCTCTATTTACTAGGCCTAAAGTGTAGTCAATATTCCGTCTAACCATCATTAGCAGAGAGATTGAATGTTTCTGATGATTGTATTTTATCCAACATTGCAAAATTTATTGTCTCACAGATTTCATTAGTCGGTAATAATCATACTGTAGACTCAGGCAACTTTTTTATATAATCACATAATGCATCAAGTCTATTTTGAGGAAGAAATGAATTTAGATTTATATTTCATGTGGCCAATCTTCTTTGTGTGGATTATCTTCTTTCGTCATGGCTCCAATTCTTAGTGGTGACAAAAGTTTTCCATAAGCTTCATCATTCCGTTGACGCATATTTATAGGAAGCTTCAACCAAGTGTTTCCAAATATTTATATTACCCATAGATTCTAGACATTTTTTCATATCATTAGATGATAAATCCATATAAGCTGCATCTTGAGCAACGGGCATAAGCTGCAATAAATCTCCAAAGAAGAGAATGTGTTTTTTACCAAACCAACCGTTTGCGTCATCAGAAGTATTGAAAATTTCATTTAATCTGCGAGTTATGTACATTAACTTGACATTCGAAATGATTACCAATGCAATATCTTGTAATTGTTCACGCAATACTTTTAAAGCAGCATCAGATAAAATTTTATATTTTGGAGTGCCTTCATGCTGAACAGGAAGGGAGAAAATTCTGTGCAACGTCATACCATTAATACCAAATGCAGCAAGGCCAGTAGGTGCTGCTATTGCTATTGAACGATTCAATGTTTTTCTGACTCACGTTTTAATAACGTAAATTAAAAAGCTTTTACCAGTTCCACCTTCTCCACTAACATAAATTCATAATTGTTCATCTCCATTGGTAAGAGCAGCAGTCACTCTATGGAAGACTCTGAGTTGATCAGTATTTAACTGGCTAATTAGCTCTTCGAAATTAACTTCTTTCGCAGCAGCATTCTCAATATCTGTAAAATCTTTCATAGCTTCATCAGCTGCTTTCTTCGTATTATCATCAATTATTGGATCTTCTGTTTGATCTTCCTGAGCCTTGTATCCAATAATGTCATGTTCATTTCCTTCAATCAACTGTTGCATATAATCCAAACCCTTTTGAAAATATTTTCGACGCTGGTAATAATCACAAGCTTTTTGAATATCGTCTTTTTGGCATTAAATGAATCGGCAAATCTTTCATTCATCAGTATTTCTCCAGGGATAAAATAAAAATAACGATGAAAAGTAAAATTCTTCTGGGTGAGTTTTGATATTGTACATCCAATGGTTGATTAAATAGCCTCCTGAGCGTTTTTTCACATATTATATAAGTATTTCTTGATCATTTTTTTGAGTATATAATGTTCAATATTATTAGAGCGAGGTTTACATTTGACAACGTCCCAATCTCCACAAAATTCATGTGAGCACAAATTTTCTAAAGCATCAGGACGTGAGGGATAATGATCATCAATTAAAGATGGCGCAAAAATATCAGTCGACTCTTCTTCCGTTTTTTAATTATTTTGTATGACTTCACTTTACGTCCTCTAATTATTTATTTATTTCTTGGCTTTTTCCAAAATTCCTTAGTGTTTGGAAGGCGCTCAAGAATAGATGATTATTCACTTTCTAACTGTCCTTCGCTTAATTTATTCAAATAACTTTTGACAGTGTAACTATCACGTGGATTTGTAACATTTAACATATGGAAAATTCCGACTTTTAATCTTCGAATAGTATCATTTTCTAATAAAAAAAAAATATATTGATGATCTAACCTAAATCGCGGCTTAAGAGAGCAGAGCTTTTGTTTAATAAAATCATGATCACGAACCGGCTTGCCTCTATCTTCACATAGTCCATTTATCTCCCCTGACGGAACTACCCAACCGAACTGTTGGGTTCAATTTCGGTTTTTTCACAGTTTGGTTTTTCTATGGTTTTTTCACGGTTAGATAACCGTTATTTAACCCAAAAAAAACGGTTGGAAATTGCGCAAACTCAACCCAAAATAACCGTTCTGAAAAGGGTTTAGATTCGGTTGCATTTTTCAGTCAGTTTAAACTCGGTTGAAGAAACCGAATTCAAACCGTTTAAAGAAAAGCTATTTTCTCTCAAAGTTTATTGTTGGTTCAATTTTGGTTGAATTACGGTCATCGGTTTGATTCGGGTTTGATTTGCGCAACTTTCAACCGAACGTGAACGTTTTTTTTCGGTTTATTTACGGTTCTATAGTTCTGTTAGGGTCTCGAGGATATAAAGTTTTCAATCGAGAATCCAGTGGCTCCTCTTGTACTTTCAACATTTGGTATATATCGTATAACGGATATACTGTCAGTTATTCAGAGTCTAATCCAGAATGATCTACTTGAGTAAGAATAGCTCATGGTTGTAAGAGTTTATTTTCATGAGTCTCGTTATTATTATTTTGGTCGTCAGCGTTCATAACTGGTCTATTTTTTACGTTTTCATAATCATAAAGACTTTTTTCAATCTGTTGACCAAAAATTTTTTCTCCTAAATTTTCAAAATCATTAAAACTGTTCTGGGATCCTATAACCTTTGTATTATTTTGAATGGCAGTTTCTTCACTTTTAGAATATTTTAAAGCATTTTCTTTAGCTAAAAGTTGACTCAAGTCTTGAATTATTTCTTCACCAGACAATGTAGTTTCTCCACACTGTTTTTTTTATATTTTGCTCATTTTGCTCACTATTTTCAAGGTCATTTGATTCAACTAAAAATTCAATGTCGTTATTTTCTAAGTATTTCATTAATTCTTCAGCAGATCCTGGCATCACAATATCTTTACACAGTACATATTCATGTACCTGTCATTGGCAAATATCTAAGCCATTTGTATCATTTCTTGCAATTTATTTTTATCACCTACAAAAATTATCTTTAAATAAATAAATAAATTAAAACTTATTAACTTAATTTGCCTTTTAAATATTTTGCATATTTTAATAAATAACTGTATGGATCTTCAACTTGCAGATCAAATTTAATTAATTGAAGCAAAATTTTTTTTAGTGTCATAACTTGATCTTTTGGATTGTTACCAAATGATGCAAATTTTTGGTCATTTAATTTACTTTTCACGTACAAAAAAATCGTATAGAGCGGTCTTATAAGGCTGCCTTATTTCTATGTCTTGTACGCTCTGCTCATAAGAATTTGGTCGTTTTCCAATAAGAGAATTCTGCTCCACTGACAGAGTATATAATTATTACAAGACAATCCAATAGAAGACATTATTATTATTATTATTATTATTATTATTATTATTATTATTATTATTATTATTATTATTATTATTATTATTATTATTATTATTATTATTATTATTATTATTATTATTATTATTATTATTATTATTATTATTATTATTATTATTATTATTATTATTATTATTATTATTATTATTATTATTATTATTATTATTATTATTATTATTATTATTATTATTATTATCATTTGTTTTTCTAATTGAATATAATTTTTTTCTCATACTTGACACGAGGCACTACCGTGCCTCTTGATAAGCAGGAAACAATATTGTTGTCCTGGTGATTTTAATAAACAAAATGTTTTTATGATTTATATATATATAACTGTTAAATATACATATGTACGTATGTATGTATATCACAGCATATCAAGATGTCTAAAAACTTAACAAAAAATTTATTAAAAAGTTATTATGGATTTACAGAAATAAATCAAAAAAACGATATTAAATTTTTGGCAACACATATGGGCTTTGATCATTTATATTCTGATGATAAAAATGTTTCAAATGATACTAATGATTGTTTGATAAACAACAATCTTGATAAGAATAGTATAAATGACGAGGTAATTTTGGTTATATATATCATTTTTAATTATAATATACTCTTGTAAATGTTTTAATGACATTTTGTGTGATAGATTGATATCAAAGATCTCAAAAACCAAGTTAATCTTGATGACCATCTCGAGCGTTCGTGGCGAGCATTAGATGATGATACTAATTTTATAGTGAATCACGACTCTAATAATGAACCTCAAAACACACCCAATATTGAAAACTTGGATGAGAACAATACGAAAATTTTGAAGTATACCGGTGAAACAGAAAATCAAGATGACTCAGCTTCAGACATTTCTTCGATGTCTATAAAAAAAAAATTAAAAAATAAAAAACAAAAAATAAAATTACCAGACGTTATTCCTTCGCTTCAAGTAGTTGAAAAAAAAATACCAATTATTACTGAACAATTTTGTGACATGACAAACTCTCACTTGGAAGAATTTCCTCAATATTTTTTAATGAAAATAGCAAATATTAAGGTAAAAATTAAAAAACTTAAATATATCACTATAAAAACTAATATTTATTTACGCAAATTTAATTTGAATTTTAACTAGATGATTTATTTGGAACATAATTTACTGTCGGAACTTCCAAGTAATTTTTTTGCTATTTTGAGTAATCTTCAATGGTTTGATATTCGAAACAATCGTCTAAAATCACTTCCTACTTCAATAAAAAATCATCCTTCTCTAGAAACAATTATGCTTCAAGGAAATTTATTTGAAAAACTTCCTCTTGAACTCGGTAAATTTTTATCAAATTCGACAATTTACTTTTTTTTAAATTTAATTTATACCTAAAAAATATATTGATAAATGCTTTCTTTATTTTTTTTTTTTTTGTTTAGGCCTTATACCGAAACTTAAAACACTTCACACGAGTGGAAATCCACTGAGTTATCCATCAACAGATATTTTAACCCAAGGATCTTTAAGTATAATAAATTTTTTACGTAAAGAGTGGAATAAAATTAATCCAAATATGCAAGTTTATTCTCCATCAGCAGGTAAAAAATTATTTTAAAAAATACATATAAATAAAATAAAAAAATTACTAAACTATAAGATTTTATTAAAATTCAGGTTTAAAAATGATGAAATCCTCGTCAACAATTTTTCCTAATAATCTTTCAACTTTATCAAAATTATCATCAAGTTCATCCAAACAATTGAAAAAAATTTCATCAGGATCCAGTTTGACTTTATCATCACAAAAAAAAAAACTAACAACACGAGAAAAATCTAGAAATTATAAACCAAGCAACAGGTATGAATCATTATCAATGAACGAGTGTCATCTTCTCGAGTTATATAATAAAAAAACTAAAATTAATGATTTACAAGAAGAATTAAAAAATACATCACCATCTTCTCATCAAGATGATATAATTAATTATCAACAAATTAAAATAAAAATGAAAGAATTAAACATTGACAAAAAAAATATAATAACAAAAATGTCGGGTTCACTGTGTTCAAGTAGTCGTGATATTGGTGTTTTGGTAAAATTAGATAGTTTTGATAATGAAAAATTAAACAATTGTGGTAAGGGTGGGTTTAGATTGCCAAAAATTTGTAATAAAAATTTTTTAAGAGATATTCAAAAACTAGAGAATGTAAAGGTGAAAGAAAGGGTTTATGATATCATGACAAATAATAGAATCATGACAAAAATTCATCCAATGAGACTTGATGATCCTGATTGGTTACTCGCTTTTATTGAAATTTATTTAAAGGGAATTAATAAACCGGCTAAATGATTTCCACAACGTAGAAATTTAACATAATTTAATTTATGATTTTTTAAATTTCATTTAGGTGTAAAAAAATTCATAATGAAGAGTTTTTGGAAATAAAACTTCAATGGATTTCGAAAGCTAAGGAAATACTCATTGAACAATCAAAAGTTCTTCAACAGAACAAGTAAATTTTTTTTATTTTTTTAATTATTAAATATTTTAAAATAATGCGGGATTTAGAAAATAATTTTTTTTCTTAATTAGAAATCATAATGCTTTAAAACTGTGGAGACTGAAAAAAAAAAATATCATTAAAAATATTGAAAAAGCTACTTCCAGAACTGAAGGTTAATAATAATTTTTATTTTATTTTAATTTTTGATATTTTATTTTTTTTTTAAATTTAAAAAAAATTTTAGAAGATATTCCATTTGCCATCGACATAAGCAATATGCCTTTTTTAAAAAATAATAAAACAAAAAAATTAATAAGCAAAAAAAATGTAAGTTTTTTCAAAAATTCTGATAATATTGATACTAAAATGAGAGAGATTTTAGAATCATTGAAATTAACAGAAAGTAAAGATGAAACGATAAATAATCAAGAACCTAATTTGCATTTAAATATTCTTAAATCTAAAATAAAAAAGGTTTGTAATATTTTTTTAATCATATATGCGTATCAATTATATGATGAAAATTAAAACAATTAATTATTTTTAAATAGATTGAAGAATTATATGCTGGAATTCAAGAGCTGAAAAAAATTAATACTAAAACAATATCAAAAAATTATGCTGGACCAATTATTCAAACTAAATCAGTTTACAAATCTCCTCCTTCGATGATAATATTATAATATAAATAAAATAAAATAAATAAAGTTTTAAATAACATCAATGCCATCTTAAATAAAAATTATATTTTTCTAATTTTCATTTATTTTTAATTTATTATTTCAGGTCTATTAAACTTTTATATTTTTAGTACACATGATTTGATTTAAAAATATAATCAACTCAACTTAATTTTCATAAATTCATTTCTGTTGTTTTTTTTTGTAATAAACAGTTTAAAAATATTATGTCTATGATAATGTGCATGGCCTGACAGCGGATATTAAAAAAAAATGATAATAACTAAAAAAAATTTTTAATTAATAGTTTCACTATTAATTTTGATATGACGAGAATAATTTGATTATCATTTTAATATTTTTTTTCTCATTAATTTTTCATGATTAACTTTTTGTTTTTTGAAAAATTTAAAATACAAATATTTTTTTAAAATCAATTTGTGTCAAAATTTGTTAATGAGAATTTAACATATCTGCAACTTTTCCCATTGTTATTATTATTAATTATAAATTATTGAAATGCATTTAAATCTTATTTGTGTTTATTTATTTACATATATTAATTTGCCAGATATCTTTTGGACACATGTTTTTTATGTTTTTATTTGTTTTTAAAATACGAGACTTTTTGTACTAAAATAATTTTATTTAAAATGAAAAATCCTCATTATTTTTATTTGTTTAAGAAATTATTATAAATTTAAAAATAAGTATGATAATTGTATTATCATATACTCTTTTGAAAATTTTACCATAACTGTTTAAACTGTTTGTTTAATCAGCCTCATTAGCAATTATAATGAATGGTAGCTTTAAAAAGTTCTGCACATTGTAATGACACCAGGATTTTCTTCTTGATCAGGTTGATAATCAATAAATCCTAATTTTCCATAAAATTCATGAGATTCTTTGTCCATTGGTGACATTGTTGTGTGAACCCCAAACGATCCTATCATAAAAAATGACATATTTTAATTTTAATAGATATTATGAGGATAAAAAATATCAATTAAATGATAATATTATAAAAATAATAAATAAATAAGTATAAAAATGTAATTTACCATTTGCTCGTAAAGCAGCAAGTATACATGTTATTAGTCTTTTAGCAACCGATTGATCTGTAACTGTTGGTAGTATTGAACACATAATTGATGATGGATTTTGTCGACACAATTGTTCAGATACATCAGGAACAAATGAATGAAAATATCTTATTGCTTCCTAACAAAAAATAAATAATAATAATTAAATTTATCATTTTTATATTTATATTTTTATATCATATTTTAATTGATATAATTATGGAAAATTAATAAAACTCACTTGAATACTTGCTGGCAAATCATTTGTAATATCCGCTAATGGATATTTATTTTGTAATTCTGGAATCCATGAAATAAGCATTTTTTGATTGAATAATTTTATATTTAAGGCAGCTGTAACGTATCCAACAATACCCTCATCGTCTTCAACAATAAAACAAAATTCTGGACTGAGTGTTAAATATCCACCAACAAGTCTGTTAAAAAATAAAAAAATAAATAATCATTATTGAATTTAATCAAAAAAAAAAATTTTTAAGTTTATAATATAAATACCTGTCTGCAACAGCTTGTGATCCAGTAACACCAGTTATTTGATTACAAACAGTATAAACAGCTTCTTCATCAGTTGGTAAATAAGGTCTTATTGTGTATATTTTACTCGTCGGTATTTCTGGTGCTTTATAAACAAATAAATCATTTCCACTGTCAACTGGTAATAATCTCTGAAAAAAATAAAATAAAATAAATATTTTTTTAATATATAATATTAATTTCAAAATATTGAAATATACCTGAAGATCAGCAGTGAGACCACCTCTAAATACCCAGGGTTCTTGATCACCACTCATAAATGTCTCTTTCCAACCATTGGAAAACCCTGTCATATCATGACCAAACAATATATTTATTAAAATATTCAGTTAAAAGTTAAAATTGTTATTTTAATATTTTAAATAATTATTTTCTAGTCTGCTAATCTTATTTTATTCAACAAGACTCAATATTTATAAAATTAATTTAACAAGCAAATAAAATAATATTGAGTCTTGTTCGCGCATCACAGATTCTTGTAATATACTATTTTTAATTTTTAAAAATAAATAACATTGCTGATAATGACAGTAATGGACCTGTAAAAATATTATCTGAAAAAAGCAGAAGACACTAAAAAGATAAAATAAAAAAATTGTAAATTTAATTTTAAAAAACAGAATTATTTTATCAAGAGTCTGTGATTTTTTTTTTTTTTTATTAATACCATTAATTTTATTCATTTTATGAATTTTTAAATTTTAATTTGATAACTACGCGCTTGATTTTACGCGCAATGGCTGTTATTGTTTTTATATTTAGTATCAAACATTAATACGGTAATATAATAATGATAAATAAATAGTTTATGTCTGCAACATAATTTGGCATTATATTTTAAATTCAATTACTATAATTAATGGTTGATACTGATATAATAACACGCGCTGTGAGTTACTTAGTGACAAGTAAATCCCATACATGTGTAGCTCCCCTGGGTAAATGATGTCATTGTTGCTGGAAATCTGCCAAACGCTATAAACAAGAGAAAAAAAAAAAAAACAAACATAGAATTTTTTTAATTATTCTTGTATTTAATATTTTATGATAGAAAAATATTCTATTTTAAAAAAAAACATTGCATCTAGATAAAAAATCATTTTTTGTAAAAAAAAAAAAAAAAAAAAAATATTTTTAAGACATTTAGATTATAAATTTTACAATATTATAATAATATAATATCAATATAATATTGATTAATCAATACTATAATATAAAATAATTTATTAATAATTAAATTGGTTAGTTATGAATTATACCTTGTTAAACAATACAATTAAATTAAAATAATATTCAAACATAGTTTTATGTTAAAAAAAACTTTTTTATATCAATTTTCTGTTCAAGTTTTTTTTTTTTTTGTTTTTTCAAATATCTCTGTTACTATACATAATAATACTATACATAATTTATTATCATCAGTATTTGAAAAAAAAAATTCTAAATTTGTATTGATTGATAAATAAAAATTCGAAAAAAAAAAACAATTAAATCTCATTAAATTTAATAAACAATTGAATTTTTTTTTTTTAAATTTGTTTATTATTTTTAACAAAAAAGATCAACATATATAAGTATATTTATATATTCAAAACCGAACAAGATTTTTAAAAAATTAATAAATAATTTATTTTTTCTCAAGTGTGTGACTGTGTGAGTCAAAGTTTTTGGCTAATTGTTTTTTTTTTTTTTTTTAAATTAAATTTAAATTATATTTTCAAAAGTAAGATAATAAATAAAGTTATTATTTATAATTGTTTAATACGTACCCAGCCACTTGACGTAACTATTTAAAAGTGATATAACTCCACGCATATCCCACATATAGGAATAAATATCATAAAGAAGTTCTCGATTATTGCAAAAAGTAAGACGCTCAAATAGTCTGTTAACTGCATTGCACATATCATTCATTTTAGCAGCACGTGCATGCCATTCTTCAATCTGTAAAAAGAAAAAAAATTCAATTTATAGGTATAAGAAAAAAAAAAAAACATAATCATAAAAAATTAAAAATATAAAAAAAACTTACATCAGCTTTGTTTCTTTCATCTTCATCTTTTCTTTTACTAATTGTAATATGAGCATTAATTTTTAACCAATTAAATTCTTGAAGTATTTGTATACCTTGTCCACCATGTTCAAAAGGTAAATAAAATAAATCACATAATAATGATAAATCTTCATACGTTAATTGTTTTTCAATATCCTTAATATCACTATCTAAATTATTAATATTTTCATTATCATTTTCAATAATCATTTGATTACCATTGATTATTGATGATGTTGTTTCAACCTCAACTTGCATACTACCAGATGTTCCACTACAAGTAGATGTATTTTCAACCATAGCATCATCTTCTGTTGAAATTTTAGCAATATGTGCTGGTGAATTTGTAGGTGTTGTATTACAATCCATAGGTTCATTTAAACTTGATAAAGTTGTTAATAAAGTTGTTGGTTCACCGTCTAATGTACTACCAACAACTGGAACTAATGCTTCATTAACAACTTTTGAATCAGATACAAGTGAATTCATAACTGGTCCAGATAATGGTTGTCCAAAACTATCACTACTAGTAACATTTGAACATACTTCAGCTAATGCATGAAGATGATTTGTATTACCATTATTATTCGTAGTATTACTACTTGTTGTTGAAACAGTTGTATTTGTTGTTGTTGTTAAACTCATACAAGTATTAACAGATGGTATTATTGGTATTGGTATTGTTGGTGCAACACATGGTTGTGGTTTAGCAATAACACCCCATGCTGCACGTTTTTTATTAAATTCTGGTAACCAATCATTTATTGCATTTTTAAGTGCATGTCTTGGATGATACATATTAGGTGATAATGTTGATGGTACATCTTCACCAATAACACCATCTTCAGTTTCAGTTTCAAGTTTAATATCAGCTGATACAGTATCATTTAAACTTAAATCACGTTTACCATCAACATTACATCTACTCCATTGTGCTAATGTATGAATTGCAATAAAATTAGCACCATATTCACAATTTGGATTTGTTAATACACCACGTAGTTTTGGTATTAAATCTGGTGATCTACCTGAATATGGACCAAGAAAAACACGTTTTTGATCATAATCATTTGCATGTAAATTATCCCATATAACTGGTGGACGTTTTAATACTTCTGTTATTTCTTCAATTGATTCAATTGTTAATAAACGTGATACTACTTTTGGTCCTGTCCACATTATATCAATTTCTTGTGCTAATTTACTACCAAGAGTATTTAAATATTCAGAAGATGATACATTTGGTGTTGCTCTTGTTGAACAATATTGAGTTGGACATAAAAGAAATTTTGGTTGACCCAAATGTTGAAATACATCATTTGTAACAGATACTTGTGCATGAGCAAATGATTGAAATACTTCTTTATCTGCTTCACTCATTTCAGGTTCAATATCATCAAATAACAAAGCAAATGCAACACAACCAAATTGACTTACTTGTTCTAATTTACGTTTTAATGCTGTTACTTCTTTAACACTTGAATATGTTATATCTAATCCTGGTGATAATGCATAATAAAATGATATTCCAGATTCTTTTGCTGATGCTATGAGACCAGTTAAATGTTCAGCTTCTTCAACTGTATATAAATCACGCCAGTATGCACGATGTTTATAATCATCTTTTGGAGCATACAAATAAGAATCCATTTCCCACTTTTTCATTCTGTAATTATAATGATTAATTATTAAAAAACAAAAAAACAAGAAAAAAAAATTAATTTAATTTTTTTCAAGGTTACATGGATACTTACTTTTGAAAAAGATCTTTTCGTTGCTCTGTTGTCCAAGGACGACCATAAAAACCTTTTAATAAAAATAAATAATATTTTTTTTAATTTTTATAAATATTAATTTTTTATATTTTATCAAAATTTCTTTTTAATTTTACCTTCAACAACACCACAAATAAAATTTCCATTTTTAACAATTGTATTTGTTTCCTCGTTAGTATCACCCATTATTTTAAAAAATTTAAATATATTCAGTCAGATTTTTACTATAAATTGAAAACAAAAAAAACAATCACACTGGTATGGTTAGTATTGCAAAATTAAAATTTGATTGTTGGCAAATTTTATTACACCTATTTACTTGTTTGTCAAATATTGATATAGAATCATAATAAATATATGTAGGTATATCTCTATATCTGTTATATTTTTGACACTAAACACCCTAAACACCGGTTCACACCGGTTACTTTGTAATGATCAATGATGAGATTTCAATTTATTAATTTTTGACTTTTTTGTATTCATTTACTTTTATTATTTATTTATTTATTTATTTATTTTTGACAGTATGTGTAAGCTGTGTAAGTGTCTTGAACTAGTATCGATATTATGATTGAGTCGACTAGAAAACTTGAAAAAAAATGATATAGGTGTATATCTATACATATGTATAGATGTACCTGTTTGTTTATAATAAATAGATATATATTCGATACTATCGAATATCGAATTTACGATCTATCGAGATTTAATAAAATACAACATTTATTATTTATAAATGATAATTGATGATAATACAAATTACAAATACACGGCCCCTTTGGTCTTCCTTGGTCCATCACAAATTCCCACTCTATATGATAATTCTGATGGATTCCATTATTCTGTCATTGATACATTGAAAAACATTAGAAAAAAAAAAAATTGGTAATTGACAACTCAGTGACAGTGTCATCATCACATACACACTCACACGAGTACCGAGTCTTATACTCTCTTATGGCGGATAAAAACTCATTAAAATTTTAATTATTATAATTTTTAAATTTATTATTTTATATTATCATGGAAGAAGTTGACAATATAATAATTCATTCGTTGCGACAAATTGGCTGGTAAATCAATGATTTTTTTATTTTTTATATATTTTATTTATACCTATGTATTTTTTTATTATTTTTTTATCATTAATTAATAACTTGATAAATATGAATTAATAAATTATAATTTACTCTTTTTTTTACAGTGATATTGATGATTGTACTACGAATTTAAAATCTTTTAATAGTGAACTTGTTGTTGATGCAGCTGTTAGATGTTTAGAAATAATACGTCCAGGTATTGGAATATCCAGAGTATTGCCTATTAACATGGCAGCAAGATTTAGACTTGGTGCAACACTTGCACAAGCATGTTCGGTAATTAAAAAACAAATATATTTATTTATTTTTATTATTTTATAATTAAAATAAAATACTTGCCCTATATATATACATATATTTTTTTTTTTTTTTTAACAAACAGGATCTTGGATACAGAGGTGATATTGGCTATCAAACATTTCTCTATTCATCTGAAATAGATTTAAGAAGAGTATTCATTTTTTTAATTGAAAAATTACCAAAAGAAAGTGATAAAGAAATTAATGAACCAATAAGTAAAATTGATGAACTTGAAAAACAAGTAAATAATATAATATCAAATGAATTATCATGTTCATGGTTACCACATAATTATCATAATAAAAAAGCTGAATTTATAAAAATACCTTATAAAAGTCATGATATTGATTTGCCATCAACAAGTAATGATTTAAATTTTCAAAATTATTATGAAAAATATCAATTACAAGTGCCTGAACAATTGATTAATCGTGATTATTTAGTACCATCAATAATATCAAAATGTTTAAGAGATGAATATGAAAAACCAACAAGTATTATTGATAGACTAGAGTGGATTAATTCACAAGTAACAAAAGATACATCATATATTAATAATCAAGAAGATAAAACAATGAGTAGATTTACTTTAAATGAAAGATTACAATCATTAAAAAAATCAAATTTTAATGAAGATATAAAAACACCAGAATCAATGATTGAAAAAAAATCAACAAAAAAAGAACGACAAAATAAAGAAATTGATAAAATTAAATTAAATTGTGAAATATTAAAAAATGAAATTGATAAAATTCAAGATGATATGAAAAATATAACTAATCAAATGACACAATTAACTGCAAAACAAATTGAAGAAGAAAAAAAATTAGAATTAAGAAATGAAGAAAAACAAAATAAAGCTAGAACATATGATCTTCTTGAAGATGGTGAAAATAATTTAAAAAAACTTGAAACAATTATTGATGCTGGAAAAAAAAAATTAATTAATCTTGCAAATCAATGGGAAAAACATCGAGCACCATTGTTACAAAAATACAGAGATGAAAGAGAAAAATATTCAGCAAAAGCAGTAATTAAAATTTACTTCATTTTTCTTTTTCATAATAATAATAATAATAATAATATAATTTATTTTATTTTTCAGAACACAAGTAAAAAAAAATTGGATCAATTGCGTCAACTTCGTGAAAAAGAAAAAGAATTGGTACAAGAATGTAAATTAAAAGATCATCAATATACTTTATTAGTTGCTGAAGTAAAAAAGCTTCCAAATGAAACAAATCGTTCAGCTTATACACAAAGAATATTAGAAATAATAAATAATGTTAGAAAACAATGTGATGAAATAGATAAAGTACTTGGTGATACACGAGAAATTCAAAAAGAAATAAATATGTTAAGTGGGAAATTAGAAAGATCATTTACTGTTGTTGATGAACTTATATTTAGAAATGCTAAAACAAATGAAGCTTCAAAAAAAGCATATAAATTATTAGCAACATTACATTCTGATTGTAGTGAACTTGTAACACTTGTTGAAGAAACTGGTACAACTTGTAGAGAAATACGTGATCTTGAAGAACATCCAAATGAAACAAATCGTTCAGCTTATACACAAAGAATATTAGAAATAATAAATAATGTTAGAAAACAATGTGATGAAATAGATAAAGTACTTGGTGATACACGAGAAATTCAAAAAGAAATAAATATGTTGAGTGGGAAATTAGAAAGATCATTTACTGTTGTTGATGAACTTATATTTAGAAATGCTAAAACAAATGAAGCTTCAAAAAAAGCATATAAATTATTAGCAACATTACATTCTGATTGTAGTGAACTTGTAACACTTGTTGAAGAAACTGGTACAACTTGTAGAGAAATACGTGATCTTGAAGAACAGGTAAATAAATTTAATATAAAATTTATAAACAATCTATTTGTATTAATTTAAAACTGTGTTATTTGTATACTTATAAAAAAAAAAATAGAATTATTATTTTTAATAATTATTAAATTCATGATTGATTATATTATTATTTTTAGATTGATTCAGAATCAACAAAAAATGTTGAAGCAAATTTAGAACGTATAACTGCTGATTTAAATCAAATGAGACAAGAGACTGCTTCATTAACAGCTCAACTTGCCACCAAAAATTCTTCATTTTGATATTATTTAATAATGTATTTTGTAGATATTTTTTTACAATTACATTTCAGATAATTCAAAGATGTTTTATCTAGCAAAAAATTTAAAAAAAAAATGCCATAATATTTGGACTATCAGTGGAACAACAAAAAAAAAAAAATTGTAAATAAATAATATTAATATTAATAATAAAAATGACTTACTAATTTTAAATTGTTTTTTTTTTTTTTTTAATTTTTTTTTTTATTTCAATTGTTGGTTGATTTTGGTAAATAATTTTGTATATAAAAAACTTATTATTGTGCTCTTGTTTTTTTAGTTATTTCAGGAGGTATATAATTATTTTCAAGATCTTCTTTAACTTCAAGAATTGGACCATATTTTTCTTCTTCCCATTGTAATTTTTTCTCAATTTCTAATTCAATTTCTTCCTCTTTATCAAAGAAATTCAAAAGTCTTTCTTCTGTTTTAAGATCTTTTTTAGTTTTTTCAACTTTTTCAAGTCTTTGTTTTTTGTCTAGTTCTTCAATTTGCTTTTGAAGTAGATCAATTCGTGTTTTTTCCCATTCATTAAAAGCCTAAAAGAAAAAAAAAAAATTATATAAATTAATAAAAAAAAAAAAAAAAATTTCCAGCATTCAAATTTTTATGAATTTATTAAAAAATAATTAAACTTACTTGAAGCTGCTGTTCAATGTCATTTTCTTCATTATCTTTAACAGCTTTTTTTACTCTCTCTTCTTGTTCTACAATATAACATCCTTCTTTTAAGCTCACTTGCTTTAATTTTTCTAAAATTGTTTTAAGATTTTTTATTTCATCAGTAACTTTATCCTCAGGAATATCATTCAATTCTTTATTAACAATTTTTAACATTTTTTCATAAATAACATCTTTTACTCCTGAATCAATAAACCTCTTAGCAAGTTCAATAGCTTTATCATACTTTTTCCATAGTATAAGCCCACCAAGATGACAACTTCTTCCTAAAGTATCGTTGGAATTTTTCGAAAAAAATACTAATGTTTTACCAGTAATTTCTTTTGGCTCACGAAGATCAAAATGATCGTCAAAATATGGATTTCTTATATACTGGACTCTAACCTTGACAACTTCTTCTTTTGGATTAACTGGAGGTGGTGGTGGCAATGTCCAGCTGTCAGTATTTTCAAGATACTGAAGACAAGAATAAATACTGAGTTCATTTGTTAGTTTATGATCAGCATCTTCTTGAAGCATTAACAAACTTCCAATTTTAGTAGCTGATACAAAATCTTTTTCTTTTATAAATTTATCCATTAATATATTATAAGTAAAATGATCAGGAAAAATTCCATAATTTAAACGATCATTTAAAACTTCTAGTAGAGTTTTTTTTTCATTTATTTCAAGAAAATAACGAATAACAGCATGTTGAGTTGATTCTAAAATATTTGTTGCTTCTGTACTATTTCGTAAACGATGAAGAATATCAATTAATTCATCAACTCTTTCTGGATCTCTCAGAGTATTTGCAAATATATCTACATCAATTGCACTTGCTATACCAGAATTGTTGAAACGTTGATCTAATTCTAAAAACATATCATTTGGATTTATTTTACTTAAAAGTGGTGATTCTAATCTACGGTTCCAAGCATCTGTGCATTGATATGATTCAGATAAAAATGTTCTATGAAATTGTTGACATTTTCGAATATTCAAAAGACACCGGCTGCTTAATTTCACTGAGTTCCACATTTTTTAGTTTTTTTAATTTATTTTTGTTAGTTAATTTTACCAACTCTAAATACTCATTTCTCAATTATTTTTGAAATTATTGATAATCTAGAATAAACATAAATATTTTTATTGATTTATAAAAAAATTCTTAATTAAGTTTAACAAATTAATAATTGAGAGGTTATACTTTTATAAATTATTTTATTTTTAATTTTTTTCAATGATAGTTTCTCAAATTATTGTTGAAAAATATATATTATAATATTACCTTAATATTGTTCTACAATCTTTGAGTCAAATTAAAATATAAAATAATTTTTGTAATAATTACAACAATACTATTGTTTATTATTTATTAACAAGTTTTTTTTTTTTTTTATATTTTAATAAAAAGAGAGAGAGAAAAACACACGTTGAAAGATACTCTCTGAAGTTGCTGCAAGTTGTGACTATAAATTAACAAATCAGCTGTTCGAGATACATATAGGTATATATAGGTACCTATGCATGTGTGCGGCTATATATCTATGTGTAAAAACAACGCAATAATCGACAAAAATCACATTACATACACTGAAAAAAAAAAAAAAACAAAATCTATTTGTTACAGTTATTTTATTGAGAAAAAATTATAATTATAATTATTAATATTGTAATATAATAAATTGAAAAATAAAAACATGACGCCAAAACTAAGAATTACTAAAAAAGTTTTAAAAGTAAAAATTCTATTTTCAACAAAAAATTATTGTTTATAAACATTAGTATTTGATAAATGTCAACCCATATGTTTATCAAATTATTAATTATAATTTTTTATTTTTAGAGACTTCTAGAGTTAAAAACAATAAACACAGGCAGATTATTTGGAGTAATGTCTGACAATTCATTAACTGTTCTTGGTTTTGCTCTTAATCCTCTTAATGATAATAATGATGATGATGATGATGATGCAATTGAACCAGCTGCTTTACAGCTAAATATGCCAGTTGAAATTGATCTTTGTGGTGTATTATTTATTGGTGATTGTACAGAAGATATTCCCGATGCTTTTAAAGTACAAAAACAATTATTAAAAATTACAGTATCATTATCAGCGTATATTAAAATTTATATTTAATATTTCAGGACATTGATATAACAGATAATCCTCTTTTAATTAAATACAATTTAAGTCAACATCAAGTTGAACCGTATTATTATGTTCATCAAACATTAAAACCAGCTGGTGAATTGAAGGTGATTGATCAAGATGAAATTTGGGAAAAATTTTATTACATCAGACTCAGAACAAGTATACCAATGTTGACACAAAAAACTGATATCATTGAAACCTTTCAGACAACAAGAAAAAATGTAAATTAAAAATCATTTTTTTTTTTTTGTATTTTTAACTTTGCATTAAATTACCATAAATTAATTTTTTTTTTTACTTATTATTTTTCACAGCTTGCATCAGGAAATATTGGTTTTCACTTTCCTGACAGTAACACATATCTATTAAGAAATGTTGATGAATCTAAAGAAATATCTTTAAAAAACTTGTCTAAAAAAGTATCTAATGAATTAAAAAAAAAAAGCGATACTAATACAAGAATAATTGATGCAATTGATGCTAATATGTTAATTGGAATGACTAGTGAAAAATCAATTGATGGAAGTATGAAATTTGCTCCAGTACTTCAACAGGTTACAAGACCATTTGAAAGTTTTCAATTTAATTTAAATATTGATACACTATCTCTTGTTGGACATAATCTAAAAGCATCACAACTTTATTCAATTCTTGTTGAATCAGTTTGTCGTAACACTAGACTGATTGAAAGATCAATTGTTCAACAATTAAATAAGGAAGATAAAATTAAAGTACCAGAATTATTACATTTTAGACCAAAATCTTGTCCAATAATCACTATTTGTTATCCAATTGGATGTACTGATGATGATACTAGTATGAACTATTATTAATTTTTAATAATTACTTTTTTTTAAAAAAAAACAATGTTATTTAAATTTTTTTTTAATTTACAGAATCATATCGTAAAAAATTACACAAAGTATTAGCACTTGATTTATCAAAGCCTCTATTTTGTAGAGGTAATGCTGTTAAATTTTCAAATGATATAAAACCAAATGAACCAATATTAAGACCACATGATGCTGTTGCTTTACCACAAGGTTCAATTAGTCTTGGAATTGTTAAAGGGCTTTATGCTTATCATCACTATATGCAAGATAATTTTGATGACAATGGTTGGGGATGTGCTTATCGATCATTCCAGACAGTATTTTCGTGGTTCAAATTGCAAGGATATACACAAAAAAATGTACCAACACACAAAGAAATACAAAAATGTCTTGTTGATATAGGTGATAAAGGACAAAATTTTATTGGATCTAGACAATGGATTGGATCTACTGAAGTTGGATTTGTTCTTGAAACACTTTTGGAATGAGTTTTTGGAAAAAAGATGCATTTTACAACATGTGCCTACCACAACGACCATTACGCTACTAAATTCTGTATTTTTAAATTATAATTAATTTATATCATCCCAATTGATGAGAGAAAAAAAAAAAAAAAAAATTATCCAACAAATTAAATTTTATTTAATTTTAAAGTTTTAAATTTTAATAAAAAAAAAAAAATATCTTTTATCTAACTTGTTTTTTTGTATTTTTTTTCAAAAATTTATTGTAATTGAATAATTAATTGAAAAAAAAATACATATATATATTTGTAGGTATAGATATATGTTAATTAATTTACTTTTTTTTTATTAACCAACGATTAAATTTTTTATTTGTAGCTTAAATATTGTTTTTTTTTTTTTTTTTTACAGAATTTATTGTGATAGAAAAAAAAAAAAAATGAAACAAAAAGTAATTCACTAGAATTTTTATTAAAATAATAATTTTTACATTCCCCCAGCTGATTTTTGAAGAAGTTGAGCAAATCTGTTTGTAATGAGAAGAGAAACATCGATAAATCTACCTACACAATTGTTAAGGCATGTTTCAGTTTTACCATCGAGCTTGCTTCCTGGTTTGTCAACACATTTGTCCCAGCAAAAATCATTAAACTCATGAATCTATTGAGAAAACAAAAACAAAAATATATAAATATATGCCTATATGCCTGTAATAGATGACGTAATTTTTTTGGTTGTTATAAAATTATTTAATAAATTAAATTTACCTGAGCTGTAAATTGAGCTTTTTGTTTTTCCATCATCAAAAAATTATCAAGCTCTGGATCAACTGATCCAGCTTTTGGTTTTGGTGCATCTTGAAATGATGAATTGAATAATTCTGCCATTTTATTTTTATTGCTAAAAAAATGATTAAATTGTTTTGGTTAATTTTTATGATTACTCAAAAAAAAGATATTTTTTAAATTTATTAATTTATTAATATAATATTAAAATAATAACCTTATTACCTTTTTTATTTTTTTTTGTTATAAAAAAATTTTTTTTTTCTTTATTATATTTAATATTAATATAATATAGTTTTTTAACTTCCGTCGCGTGTATGCAAAAAAAGTTTGTTGTAGGAATGATGAATTTAAACAACATACCGAACATAACCTATTATTATAGAGTGTGAGATTGCTGTATGAGCATACATACAACAGTTTATATTCATATACACCTACATATACAATATATTTTGTTATTTGTTAATCTGATAAATTACTTTTGAAAATCATAATAAATAATATTTAATACTACATTAATTAAAAAAAAGTTTATTAAAATGAAAGAAACAACACTTTCAAGATGTGAACGAGATTTTATAAACACTGCTGTATCAGAAAATATTGCAAGTATTTTGATTACTATTTATTAATTTGATTATTTTAAAATGTTTTTTTTTTTTTTATTTAAATTTGTTCATTTAACTTTTTTGCAGAGGTTAGATGGAAGAAAATTATTAGAATCACGAGATTTTAAATTATATTTTGGATCAACTTGGGGAACTTGTATTGCAAGTCTTGGATTAACAAAGTAAATTTTTAATAAATATAAAATATTTTGATTAAATAAAATTAAAAAAAAAAACGTGTTACATGATTAATTTGTTTTATTTATTTTTTTAGAGTTGTTGCTAGTGTATCATGTGATATTCAATCACCAAAAGCATCACGACCCAATGAAGGAATGATTTATATAAATGTTGAATTAAATCCACTAGCAGCATCACATTTCGAACCAGGTAGACAAAGTGAACTTGGTGTTTTAATTAATCGTCAACTTGAAAAATGTTTTAAAGATTCAAGATGTATTGATCTAGAATCACTTTGTATTGTTGCTGATCAAAAGGTATATTTTTAATTATATTTTATTAATTTTCTAAATACATTAAGTAAAATTTTAATAATTTTATTATGTAATTATATTTAAATAGGTATGGAACATCAGAGTTGATGTTAATGTTATTAATCATGACGGTAATTTAATTGATTGTGCATCAATTGCAACACTTGCTGCATTATCACATTTTCATCGTCCTGATGTAACATCAACTGGTGATTCAATAATTATTCACAGTTTTGCAGAAAAAGATCCTCTTCCTTTGACACTATTTCATAGTCCAATTTGTGTTTCATTTACAACATTTGAAAAGTAAATATTTAAAAATTTTATAAAACAATATTTTTATAATATTATGTTATTTATTAAATTTATTTTAGTGGAAAAACAGTTATGGATCCAACATATATTGAAGAAAGATTAGGAGTAACACAATTAACACTTGGATTAAATGCTTATAGAGAAATGTGTTGTCTTCATTTTGATCATACAACAAGAAGTCAAGTATCAACAGATATATTATCAAATGTCATGAATAAAGCAGCAAATTGTGCTGTTAATCTTGTTAAAAAAATTAAAGATATTGTTAAAGCAGATGTTCAAACAAGGTAAAAATTAAAATTAATATTAAAATATTTATATATTTATATGTTTTAATGAAAAAAAAAAAAAAAAAAAATGATTTTTCTTATAGATACAACAAGGAAGAAGCCAAAGAATGCAGATTCAAAGACACCATTCCAACTGATAAAATCACATCAATGATGACAGAAAGAATACAAATAAGATTGTCTAGATGGAATATAGCAACAAATGGCAAAAAAGAACAAGAATCACAATCTAAAAGTAATAATGATGGAGATGATAATGATGATAAAATAGATGAAGATGATACCAAAGTTGTTAAACTCGATATCCAAACAGCAGAGCTGATTAATTGTAAAAATAAATTGCTATCTCAAGATAATGATGTTAAAAGTGATGAAGAAAGTAATAGTGATGTTGAAATGGAAGATGACAATGACAACACTAAACCTCATACTCAATTAACAGAGTTAACATTGCAGGAAAATAAAATTGGTGAAGGTGGTAAAAGTACATGGAATTCTTCTGAACAATCAATTGAAAATATTGGTAATATAAATTTGTTATTTAATCATTAAAATTTGTTTTATTTATTTATTTACTTTTTTTTTTCTCTAAAATTTGCATAATATTTTTTTTTTTTAATTTACTTAATTATCAATTTATTTTTTGTTTTTTAGAACTGAGCGACAGTGAAGAGGAAGACACTGGGACTCTGACGAAAGATGATTTGATATGATAATACTTAACTTAAAATTAATATTTTAAAAATTAATTACAATAAAATAATGATTGATTAATTTTTGAGTCTTAATAAACATATATGTATAATTATAAAAATCAACATCATTTTTTTTTTTTTTTTTCTATTTTTTGCTTTTACAAATAAAATTCGTAAAAAATATTTATCATATTATATCATGACTTATGAGTCCACAATTCATGAGTAAAAAATAATACGTATTCAAATTTTTATTTTATTGTTAAAATTTTTTTTTTTTGTAATAATTGATGATAAGAAAGTTGATAATATCAATGAAAAAATAATTAAGTTATCGAGAATATGACTCGAATTGAGTCAAAGCCTACAGCTACGTTGCATCACTGTTTAAGCCATTTTTTTGATCAAGTTTATTTGCATTTGTCTTGACTGTGTAAATAAAAAAACTCAAAGCTTCTTTTTCAGCAACTGGAATTGTTTTAAAATGCTGCATAAGTGTCTGTAAAATAAAAAAAAATGACATGTTTGAAAAAATAACAGGCTTGTAAAAATGTTTATGATTAATTGTTAATTAATTTATATAACTTTAAATACTTTTTATTTATTTTAATAAAAAAAAAAAGATAAAATATTTATATATATATATATATATTACATCAGCAAGTTGAGCCTTGTTGAGTCCAGGTTTTGTTGATACTTTAAAATGTTTTTTATATCTTCTTAATGTACCAATTTGTAGTTGAAACAAATCAACCTCTGGCAAGTCATTTTCAGTTTCACCAGAATCATCTTCTGAATCTTTTCTTCGTCTTTGCTGTTGTTGTTTTGATCTAGCATTTTGTATCACCTGCTTGTGGTAATCGCAGATGTAAGTATGACGAGCCTGTAAATATTATTCTCAATTTTGTTTTTGTTTTTGTTTTTTTTTTTCTACATAAAAAATATACATACTTAAGTTATTTTGATATGTTATTTTTTATTTCATGTTTTTTTTCTTACCGATTGATCTAAATTAAGCTTAAGTCTTCTTTGAGTAACTGTTTTTTGAATTCTTTTGCTGTATGATGCATTACCAGCTGCTCTTGAACAACGTTCACCTTCGTCAACCAAACAACAAACTTGATCAGCTGCTCCCCGCGAGTCCTCTTCACCAGTACTAAATCCATTCATTATTAACTAATAAAAATATATATATATATTTTTTTATATATTCTATAAGTATGTATATAAATTTATAATCACAAATCACAATTTTATTTTATTGTTTATTTTAATTTAATTTTTATAAAATATATTTAAACTGTCACTGAGCATTTTTACAAATTCTCCAATTATAAATTTCATAATTATTATAAATTAATATCATTCTTATTATTGATAGGTATATTTTTACATATAAATAAATAACTATCACTGGATCATAATGAAAAAAAAAAAAAAAAAAACAATTTTATTATGATTTAACTAAAATGATTGAAAATTTTTTTTTAACACTCAAAATGTGATGTTTTGACAGTTTAATATCAATTTCAATTGAAATCTAATAATATATTTGTCATAATAATATAATATGATAACGAATAAAGTGTATACTTTAACAAAAAAATACGCTTTATATTTTGGAGCAATGTCAAATAATATAAAAAAACTTAATATTATAGAAATATAATATAATGATGACACGTTTATTATATGGTGAAACTCCGGCAACTCAACAAGCAAGTTAGTATAAGTAAAATAAGCAATATCTCTGTCTCTCTCTCTCTCTCTCAAAATGTTTTAAAAAAAAATTATTTTATATTATTATTATCATCATATCTCCCCACACAATGGTTGCAAACACACACACACACACACACACAGTAACTTGCATACACTTTCATAGACAAATCCAGGGAACAACAAATTTGCCAGATTGATTGTAGAACATTGTGGGATAAAAAATAATAATAAATATAATAATATAATAATAATAATAATAATTTTTTTACTCTCTTTCACAAACATTGTTCAATATTTATTGGTCATTGTTTGCAATTGATTGAATTCCTCTACTCTCTATGTTATTTTCTGCTATCAAGTATTATTAATTAATTGTAATTTTATAATATGAAAAAAATAATTTATCATTTTGATGGTTGAATGCTTTATTGTCATACTAAATTTATCAAAAATATAAAAATAAAGTTTTTTATGATAATTTTAATTATTAACAAAAATTCGATTTTTTCTTTTAAATTTATTTATTTTATTAAATGTTAAAAAAAATTATACATATTATAACAATAACAATTAAATGATATTTATTATAACAATATAATACTTGTTATAATCATAATACGTAATATTCATACAATATTTTTTTATAATAATACTCTCATACATATGGTAATCAAATACATATATGTAATTATTATGTATGTAGTAGTTTAAATACAAATAGATTTGAAGAGAAGTTAGGTTTCGTTATGTTAGGTTGGTTGGTTGTTGTTGCTTTATTACTGTTATTATTATTATTATTTTGTATTGATAAGTGTCGCCATCTTTGTTATTATTATTTTTCAAGAATTAACAATTACGCCTTACAAATATTAAATGATGATAATTAAAAAACTGTTGTATCCTAATATAAATAATAATTAAAAATAATATTAAAAAAATGTATATATTTTTTTTTAATTATTAAAATAAATAAAATAAAATAATGAAAAAAAAAATAACAAAAACCAAGTTGCCGCAAATTTTTATTTAATAATAAATTTAGCCACAGTGATGTTGATGTCACTGTGATATTATTCCAATGCCAATATTAAAAACTTGTGTTAATATTAAAATTGGTAAAAGGTTGTTTCTGATTGGTTTATTTTTTGCGGCTTATCTTAAATAAACCAATGAAAATTGATGATTTCTGTATGCTATACGACGTATACTGCATTAGTAGCGTGGGGCCCTGCGTTATTCCAAGCTACGAGAGAGAATCCTTTTAGCTGTAGAGCCAACTGTCCAGGTAAGAGATTGAATACACATATATATACATATATATATATTTAAAAAAAAAAAAAGTAAAAATTTATATAAATATTTTTTTTTTTTCATCATAATAATTTATTAAAAATTATTGTTGTGTTATTATCATTGTTTATTAAATTTTTTATTTCAATAATTATTCGCATGACAATGATGACATAAATCCGTTTTAATTCGACGAAAAAAAAAAAAAAAAAAAAAAATTATTTATATGCATAAGTATTTGTGAATGTTAATAGGTGAACGAGTAAAAGAAAAAAAAAAAAATAAAATATATTGAAAATGATCAAATTATGTTAAACGTGTTAAACGCAAGTGTATTTTGTTTTTTTTTTTTTTTTTAATTTATAAAATAAAATAATTGGTGATTTATTATTAAGATTGACACAAGTAGTGGCCATGGATTTATTTGTGTTTTTATAAAATAAATTTGTATGCCATCAAATTATCTTATATATTTTATAAAATAATTGCGTGATAAATTTGAAATTTCACATTTTTTTTTTTTTTTTTTCTTATTTTTTCAAGTGTGTTAAATATTATCTCAGTGTGACTTGGTAACAATTTTTTTTTTTTTTTTTTTTTTTTTTTTTTTTTTTTATACAAACATAAAACCGTCATCCATTGAAAATGGCTGCCTTATTTCATTGTTAATAATAACGTCATATAATTTTTCCATTCATATTACAATAAATTCACCATTATTTAATACAATTATAACTAAATAAAGTGTTAAGTGTTTGAATTATTAATTAATTGACAATATTAATGTATTGTCGATAATATATTGGTAATAATTTTTAGTATTATTACATTTTATATATATTTAATATATCCGTATGTACGTGTGTGTGCGTGTGAGTGAGTGAGTGAGTGAGTAAAATGTCGCACGCTTAGAAGCGTCCATTCGACTCCATTACGTGTCCCACAAGGTCTGGGCATTTTTTTTTTTATTCAGGAATTTATATAATATAAAATTTATGTGTGCATTAATAATTCCCGATACAGATGCATATACTCAATAAAAAATAAATAAACAACAACCCCAACAATCAACAAACCAATTAACAACCAATGATTATTTCTTGTTTAACAAAAAAAAAAAAAAAAAACAACAACAACAACAACAACAATAAACTGTTTGTTGTGCCGAGTGAATTTGTGTTTCAATATTACAAATTTATGAATTCATTTTTTTTTTTCTTGACCATATATTATTTTATTATTATTATTATTTTATTTACCATCTTTGTTTGATAATGACGGATTAGAGGGGGTAAAGTGGACAGAAGCATCAAGAAGGTGACATGAAGCACTAAGTAGGGGAAAAGAAAAAATATATAAAATAAAAAAAAAAGAGTAATAAAAAAAAAAAAAAAAAAAAAAAATACGGCAAGATGCTGACAAAATAAGTGCGTACGTCGCTGTGTTTACACGTAAGCGTCGCCTCAGAATATCTTGCGCCATTTTCAATTTCTAATGTGTCTGTGATTATTATTTTATATTAATTGGAAAAATTTTAAAAAACACTACTTGATTTTTGTAAGTTTGATTGTTTATTTTTTGTTTATATGGGATTGTTGTTATTTTAATATTTTTATTTAGTTAAAAAATTTCTCATAGGGTATTTTATATTTATTATTATTTTTATTTTTATTTTTATTTTAACCAAGAGGGGAAATATAAATATATATATATATATATTTGAAAGGACAAAGGGCGGATTTTTTTTTGGGGGCGGACACGAAGTTGATGCTCATGGGAAGGGATGGGACTAGGCTGAAAGTTTCCGGGATAAACGTTCGTGTGTGTCTTTCATCGCGTCAATCCTAGTACTTGAACGTTATTTTTTTGTGTTTGATAAAATAATATAAATTTTTAGTGTTATTTTAATACTTTCTGATTGGATTTTAAGGTATGATTGCATTTATTATATATTTATATTGAAATAGAAAAAAAAATTTAATAATTTTCTTTCAGTCTATATATAGACATTTATGATTTGGAATGTGAAACACATGATTGCTTTGTGTATAAAAAAATATATATATGTATATATATATATATATATATATATATTTATATATAGGTATATATATACATCGTGTTTGTATGTGTCGTAAGTTATTGTGTCGAGGTAGAAACAAAAATGGCTGACTACTGGAATATACTAGTCAGCGTTTGCGCGCCAAAAATGAAAGCGCTGCAGTTCTGTTGTTGTTATTATGATGATATCATAATTATTATTATTAATATTATATTTACATATTTTATTTATATATTTATAAAAAATATATTTTGTCATATTGTCATGCGAATTATTACATATTAAAATTTTATAAACAATGATGAATAAGTATTAAAAATTTATTGTTAAATAAATGTATATACTTATATATATATATTTTTTTTTTTTTATATATATATATATATTATAACAAAAGTGTCTTTTTTATGCGATTAATATTAAGTATTATTTTTTATGTTTTACATTTGAAAAAATTAATAATCAATTTTGATGACTGGTCTATTGTTGACAGTTATCGCCATTTTACGTATGAATTTGTTTTGATATAATACCACTGAATTATTGATTATTTATACTTTTATGATTTTTATTATTCGACAAAATGTTTTTTTTTTTTTTTTTTTTTTTTCTCTCCAAATAAATACTTTTTCTATGTGGTTGAAAGCGTCCTGACGCCAACAGTTGGCTTCCGGCCATTCGTGAGAAATATGCTTGCCCCTCTTAACTTTCGTTTTACTTTAAATGATAAATAAAAATAAAGAAAATAAAATATATAATTTTTTTTTTTGTAAATATTTTTAAATACTTTTAAGTTGAAGAAATAATTTATGACACAAATTATAACTAAATTATTTATTTATTATTATTTGTTTTGATTTTTCATATTTGAATTATCAAGACAGTATTCATATATTAATTATACAGGTGCATTCACATCCGGCTATTTGTTAATTTTAAAATATAAATTGGTTAATGCATCTTTATGTTAATAAGTATTAAAATTATATATTTTTCCATACATAAATTTGAACAAATATTTTTTATATTACTTCGAAATGAATTAAGTTTACTATATTTTAAATACATAATTTATGATATTTAAACCTTTAAAAAATATATGCCTCATTTTATATATAAAAATTAATTGTTATTTTCCTTGAATTTATAATTATACACATGAAGACTGTGGTTAATAATTGAAATTTATCAAAATTAAAATTTACAAAATACTCATATGATTATTACACCAGTGTAATTGTTTGAAAAAAGTAAATTGAAGACTAAAAATTTTCATTAATTTTCATTCAATATATTGGCTTTTTGTTTTTGATTTTTTTATTGAGATTCGATTATTACGCGAATTACTTTACCATCTGAGCAAGTCTTACTGTTATTATTGATTTTTAATATTTTTTTTTTTCTTTTTTCTTATTTCTGTTTTTTATACAAATTTAATTGTCTAATTAACTGACATTCGTATGCTTATTTCGAAACAATTTATTTGATTGAAAAGAGGCTCTCGTTAATTAGGTCATAACAATATTGTCAATTTTTTTTTTTTTTTTTTGAATATTATTATGATTATTTTGATGAATGAATGTAAATATGCATTTAAAAAACCATATTGAAATTTTAACAATCTAGTTTAGTTTAGTAATAATATTAAAACGTCATTAAGCCATTCTCTTGCTATTTATTGAAAAGACAATAACAATCATGCAAGGTTCAATTAAAATAAATTATTATATTTTAAAATTAAAAATGTCATTTTATCTAAACAAACTTTCTAAAAACATTAAAAAAATATCTAAGATACGACAAAAATAGCTCATGATATATTTTGAATATGTTTTTAAAATAATATGTTATCGTTGGCTTTAATTTACATGACTAAATTAATTGCTAACATTTTAACCAATTACATATTGATTATTTTTGTTTTTTTTTTTTTAACATTATTATGTACTTTTAACAATTTAAAGTTATTTTTTATATTTTAATTAATATTTTGTATATCGTTTAATCAAGTATATCGTTGAGTATTTTTGGGAAAATAAACAAAAGTAATTGGGTAACAACTGTCTTTTCTATTTTTTCTATCTTGTGACTAATTGTTTATTCGATCTTTCAAATTGTCAGTTCAATTTTTTTTTTTAAATATGTAAATTTAAAAATTTCAAATGGAATTTCAATTTTTTTACTTTTTTGAAATTTATAAAAAAAAAAAGGATATAAGTATATATAAGTATACTTATACCTACGTAATTTTTGAAATTTTTTAAGAACGTTTATATCTAATCGACTTTCGCCAGTTGTGAAGATATTTGAAGTATGTAAAGTTCTAGATAAATAATGTTTAAACATATTTTTAAAAAATTTTCTATTATTTTGAAATTACATGATTATTACAAGGGGACACATTGAAGGTTATAAAATTAAAAGGGGAATTACACTAGCATAGCAAAGAAGGGGTTAACTCAATATTTCGCGCAAAAGCCGGCTGCACACAGCAGACATAAATTGCAGCATGGTAACGACCCTTTTCTTTAGTCCCACCCTTAGGGTTAGAAATAATTATATTATTTTATACCTTATGGTTCCGTATTTTTATGTCATTTTTATATTTTTTTGAAAATTTTTTATCCATCTAAATATAATAATTGATTTGTTGAAAATAAAAAAAAATAATAATAATTTAATATAATTAAACAACTTTAAAGATATATACCTATATTTTTTTTTATTGAAAATTCTTTTATTTTTTTGTATTTATTTGAAAATTTACCGAGAAAAAAAATAATTATTAAAAATTCGAATAACAAATTAATTAAAAAAAGGGGTTATGTTGGTATAAAAGTATATGTGGTGGTTGCTGCTCACACAAATATACTTTTTCTCGTAAAAGATCGTTTAACTTCGGTAACAATCGGTTACTGCGTCTCTTGACAACGCGAATAAAACCTCAAACGTCACTTTTACCCCCTCGTACAATTTTTTTATTTGTTGATTTTTCAACTTATTTTTTTTTAAATTTAATATTAACCATAATTTTGCTGTTTCCCAATAAATAACATAATGTTTTATTATTATTGATTGTCTTTTACCTGCTTTATTTATTTTCTATTTCTAATAATTGCCAGCTGATAAAAAAACAATTTTTGAATCAACACTTTTCACACTATTTTTATATTTATATATCTGTTTTTAATAATAATTATTATTACAAAAAAAAAAAAAAGTTGCATTTGTAATGTTTTCGTATTTGTTATAAGTAAATCTATTAGAATATTATTATGTTATTATAAATTCGAAGGAAGGTTGATTATTGAAAAATGAATATTCAAATTTTTATTTTTTTTAAATTTTTTAATGCTAGTTCATTTTCCTACCAAATATTTTGTATCTACCACGGCCCTGGGATTGCGGGGTTTTTATTTTTATCTCACTCTCGTCTTATTGACCCGGACCCGGTTCTCTTCTCGTCTCACTCACTCTTCGCGTTAAATCCTCCCGCGTCCTCTTAACGCCAGTTTTCAGTTTCTCCTTGTTTTTTTTTCTTTTCTTTTCTTTTTTACTCGTATAACCATGCAAACCTCCTATTCCATAAAACCATACATAGCATTATATTCTCATTAATATTGCTTTTTCAATTTTTTCCCTCATTTTTTGTTATTTATATATATAAGTATATGTATATACATTATATTTTTTTTTTTTGATAAACATTTTTAATTTTGGTACTTTATAATCGATTTATTTGTTTAATATTATTATTAATTATAAAAATTGTAATAATAATAACAATAATAATAATAAAAGTAGAGTCAAATATTAAGTGCTCCGAAACAAAGCCAGATGTTTTCTCAGAAAAAAAAAGGCGGCAAACTTGTAAATTCTAATCTGTCGGTAAAACAGATATGACCTCTAGCTAAACTCGGAAGTAAAACTATAAATTTATAAAAAAAAATTATCTAAACAATAGAAAAAGATAATTTAAAAAAGTCTATTGTCCTCTTCTCAACCATATAAAATCCCTGCCTAAAAGTTGACCTCGGTAGTTTCAAGGGTAGAACCCTTCTCCCTCTTGAAGTTTTTTTTAAATTTATTTATTTTTTTTTGTTTGCCTCTCTCTTGGTCCCTTGTCGTGCTTGGCGCGCAGTCATAATAAATCTAATTTTTTCTTTTTCTATTTTTCCCCCCTACCTGCTTATATACAACGTTCTCGTATCTGAAATGTTGGGGCGGAAGCAAGGTTGTCCTTTCTCTGGTTCTCAATTCCTTTAGTCCTTCTCATTGGTTGTCAACCAGTGTTGCCACGTTTTTTGTCTTTTTTTTTTTTTTTTTTCTCGTTATACGTACTCTGCAATCCCTACCACAATCATAATACACGCTTATTGGCCGATCTAAACGGACAGTCCTTTGTGAAGTGCCTGGTGAAAGCTCGACGTGGCAACCTTGTTTGTTTCCCCTTCTATGTATTTTTTTTTCTTTCACGCTTGCTGGCGCCTCTCATCCCTCTATTACCCCTCCTTCGAAGCAATGTTGCTATCGTCTCCCCTGTATCAGCATTAGCCAACCTCGAGAAAGAACGTAATATAATAAACCGAAATAAATATGCGCACGCAACTTTTAATATCTCTCTTTATATTTCCCTTATTTTCCCCACTCTTTACTGCCATCGTTAACCGTGTTGTTCCCGGGCTTTTGCCTCTACCCAAATTATCATTTTTAATAACTTGAAATAATATTATTTTAAAAACAAAAAAAAAAATTTCCAAAATTAATGAAACATATTCATTAGACTATATTGGAAAAAAAAAGTCAATAGAGGGTGTTTTTCTGTTGTTCATTACAAAATAAAATAGAGTTAATGTATCCAAAATAAAACCACGTAAATAAAAATTATATTTGCGATATGAAGTAAAAGAGGCACAGGTTTAGGGTCGAGGAAAATTATAAAAGAGAAGGGGATTTTAAAGCGAGAAAGAAACGCAGGAGCAAGCCGGCCCCTTCCCCTCATGACCGCCACCCGCCTCTTGCCACCGAACCTTGCCGAACGAGTGTTGAGCAGCCGTTGAGCGTAGCGTCGAGTAGACCGCATCCCAAAGTATATCGTACGTACGGTGTGTTTTCTCTTTTTCCGTACATATTCATTTCCATTCACAATAACGCCAAAATTTTTTTTTTTTTTTCTCTTTTTGCTTTTTTATTTTTGAAATATATATATATATATATTTATATATACACCTATATATATGTAAATATATTGGTGTACCATTGCCTATTTCAACATACATACATTAATATATTATTATTTAACAATAATACATGTGAGTACAAGAAGATAATAACAAATAATAATAATAATAAGAAAAAAGAAAACGAATAAACAAGTTTTTTGCCGGGTGAATTTAACAGTATCATCGTGTTTAATTTATAAAACGTGCTACAGTGTTTCTGTTGTCTTACAGTTGTGTATGTGTGTGTATGTGTGTGTTTAAAATATTATTATTTTAAAGAAAATAACTCAAGTAAATTAGTGCCATAACAATATATTGTACAAAAAATATATATGATAACGTGATACAGAATTGTTGAAAAAAAAAAAAAAAAGAAAATATTTGAAACAACGGTTGGCTGGTGAATTATTATTAAAAATTTATTTAACCAAAAAAATAAAAAATTAAGGGAGCGAAAAATATATACGAAAAAATAAAATAATAACGAATACGAAGAAGAAACGTAGCAATTCCCTTCCTCTTTTACTGTGTTCCCCTATTTGCCACCCCACCTCTGCTGTTCGCGTCTCTACAATCTACCGGTGACAAAGTGGTGTGCATGTGAATATTTCTCATTTAATTATTATTTTTCTTAACTTTAAAAATTAATTTCATTTATTTTTCTATTTAAATGAAAAAAAAACAAAAAAAAAAAAAAATTAAAAATAAAACAAAATATGAGTAATTTTTTAAATATTTATTAAATACAACTAGTATAATAAAATTTAATTAATATATTTTTTTAAATTATTTTTTCGTTTATACCTTTATATTTTTGTGAATGTTTTCTCTCATATACAAGCGTATGGAAAATACACATATACATACATACTAATAAACGGGCGTGCATATTAAGTAAGAAAAAACCCGAGAGGGTGCGCGCGTGTTGATGTGTCCAGTGGTGTGGCCGTAGTAGCCTTAAACCATTGGTGAGTGTGGCCATTTTTTTATTTTTTTTATTTTAATTTTTTTTATTTTTTAAAGATATTATTATTTAAAAAAAAAATCTTGTTTTTTCGTTTTTTTTTTTTTTTTTTTTTTTTCACTCATTCGTTCGTTTGAATAGTTTAATTGATAAATATTATTTTTTTAATTATAAAAAAAAAAAAAAAAATTGAGTAAAATAATTAGAATATACAAAATTTAATTTGAAAAAAAAAAATAAAAAATAACTAAAATATTAAGCTTTTTGCTCTTTTTCGTTGGTATTTTTTGTTTTTATTTTTTCCCTTGAAATAAAAAAACAAATTATACAGGCAGTTTAATTAATAAAAATAATAATCTCGACATTAGACGAGATATTTTATATAGATAACAATAGTGATTACGTTAATCGTTGGAATAAGCGCCCTGGTGTCAGGGTGATATTGTAAAACGGAGACGTGTGTGACATGTCGGAACATCACCGCGTCGCCGCGGCAGCCGCTGCCAGTGGCTGGGGAACGCCAAGCCCTGGTAATCGTGAAGATGGTGCCTGGTGGTCAGGTTTAAATGCCGAACAACAAGCAAATCAACAACAACAATTACAACAAGCTCAAGCACAACAACAACAACAACAACAACAACAACAACAACAACAACAACAGCAACAACAGACGCTTCATCAACATTTAATGAATCAGCAAGCTGTTGTTGCTGCACAACAACAAGTGCAACAACAATTAAATCAACATCACCAAGATATTGTTAGAAGTACAGCAGCAGCAACACAACAATTATTTTCATATAAAATGGCATCTAGCTTTCAAAATCCAGCAACAACTGGTACTCTATCAAGTCCAGTATCAACATCATCACCTGGTGGTTGTATGAGAGGTGGTTATGATTATAGAATTGGACAACAGCCTGGTGCTGGTACTAATCAAGCTGGTAATGGTGGTAATGCTGGACAACAACAGCAACAGCAACAACAACAACAACAACAAAATCAACAAGTTGGTGTACAACAATGGTGGTATGCTAGTGGTGTTATGGATGCTGGACAAAATAATATACATCAGATGCAGGGTGCTCAACACCTATCAACACAAACGTCTAATCAAGTTGCAGCGGTATGTTTTTATTTAAAATAAACCATCCAGAAAAATAACGAACAAATTTAATAACAGTATAACAAATTGAAAAAAAAAAAAAAAAATTTTTACCTCAATTATTTATTGAAACAAACAATATTTTTATCATTTTTTATTTATTTTTTTTTTTGAATTTAATAAAAATATATCTATCATCTTAAAATTGCTTTTATTATATGAAAAAATATTTGCTGTGCAATATTATTTTTCAAAAGTAATTTTTAATTGTATGTAGTATCCATTTTTGTTTTTTTTTCTCTTTGCAACTTGTGCTCGGGATGAAAGAAAAAGACTCTCTTAAGAAGAAAAGAGAAATAAAAAACAAGATTAACTAATTTTCTTACTCAAAAAAAAAAAATTAAAAATACCAAATATTAACGATTTATATATATTTAAAACGTTACTTACAATGAAATGTAAATAAATAAATAAATATACTTATACTTATTTTAAAAATGAGTAGATGTAAATTGTAATTGGGCCTACTGGTCGTTTTTATATTTGATTGTAGAGAGTTAATACAAGAGCCCTCGTGGCAGTATGTTACTCATTTTTTATTTTATCTTGGTCAATTTTTTTTTTTTTTTTTTCTTTCTTTTCTTGGTTTTTATAAATTGTATTTCCCTCGATGCCCCGATGGATCGCTTCACGAGTAAGGTGTACAGGGGCCCAGATACCGGTTATTCCCTCACTCGGGGTCAGCCACGCTTCCTTCTTTTCTCATTCTTTCCCTCTCACTTTTTTTTTTTTCTTCATGTTCTCTTCTATCTCCTGCATCCAGCTTTCAGGACGCTCTTGTATCTTTTTATGTTATTCATTTATTTATTTATTATTATTTAAAAAATTCTGAGCGTCTTTTCATCAGCTTATTATTATATTTTCCAATATGATGTATTATTATTATTATTACATATTAATTTCAAATTTCAGAGTAACATATTATAATTTTACTAAAATTATCAAAATTTGAGTAAAATTAATTATTATTTATTATTGATTGTCTTTAGACAACAAAATTGTAAAATTGCAATTTTATTTTTAATTCAAAACAATTACTTGAAAATTAAAATTTTATATTCCATATATAAATTTATAATATTATAGGTGTATATATATTATATGTACCATTAAAAATACCAAGTATTTTTGACTTTCTTCTTGGACTCAACAGCCCGTTACTTCGTTTTTATTCGCTATCTCATTTTAATGAACGCATGCTGTTTCTCTCCAACAACGCCATCGGCGTGTGCGGCCGCTATTGATTCTGGTTAAAGCCGGGTCGTGCCCGCGCGCGGTTCGCTGCCTCTTTTTTTCCCCTCACGTCGCGTCGATTTTCCCTCCTCAATATACATACCATTATTTTATACTTAAAAATTAATACCAAAAAAAAAAAAAAAAAATTGCCGTCTAATTACCTTTTTTCCCATGTACAAAAATCCGTGTCCAATATTTTTTTATTTTAAATTTAAATTTCATAATTTATTAATAAATAAATAAATTTTTCAACAATTGAATTGAAATTTTTGAAGATTTTTCAGGGGAGTTATTGTCAATGACAATGCACTTATATACAATATTGAATATTATAAAATTTAATACTAAATTTTCTAAAGTTTATAAATATATTAATAAAAAATATTATTTATATTTATTATTGAGATAAAAAAGAAGAGAAAAAATTAAAAAAAAAAAAAAAACTTATAATTATGAGTGTGTTAAATTTATAAAGAAATGTATGTATGAGATATTTTTATTGTTCCATGATGAATGTCTCGTGGCTTTGTGAAGTCAAGGTCGTTCATTTATGTCCATCAACCCTATCAATCATAACTACAATATGTCAACACTTTGATATACTTATATAATATATTTTTTCTAAACTTTATTATATCGCATAAAGCTTTTTCATGTTATATATAATTACAACAAACAGCTGATCGTTTATATATTCTTTTTTTTAAATAAATGTATGAATCAGGTATTAATTTTTTATTCAAATCCCCTGAAAAGTTTTCAGTCATTTAAAATTGATTAAAAAAGAAGCTAAAATTTATAAATAATTATAATCATTGAATTATGTTCGACTTGAATAAATATTATTTTTTCGATAATCGATATATGTATTATATTGAATATTTATAAAAAGACACTTTTGTTATAATTTTTTATTTTTTAAGTTGAAAAAAAATATTTATTTACATTATTATTATATGTAAATGTATAACATAAGTATTTTTATTTTTTTATTTTTATTGTTTATACAAATAGCATCAGATACAACAGCTGCCACAACAAAATAATCTTCAACAGAATAACGCTCAGTCGAACAAAATGCCGAAAGGAAAGGCATCTGATTCAAAACCGAGGGGGCGAATGACCGCGTATGCCTTCTTTGTACAAACATGCCGTCATGAGCACAAAAAAAAGCATCCAGATGAAAATCTTATTTTCCATGAATTTTCCAAGAAATGTGCATCAAGATGGAAGGTAATTATAACTCCAAAAAAACATTATTATTATTATTATTAACCATTTTTCAATTTTAGACGTATTTTTTTTTACTTTACTATTATACTATACTTTTGTAGTATTATTATTAACACCAATTCTACAATTATAAATTTTATAACAAATATTTTTTGCTAATTTTTTAGAATTTTTTTTTTTATCAATTACTCTTGCTAAATTTTTACGAAACATGAAATTATTATAGACTTGATTTTTTTTCAAACATGAAATAATAATAAGTTATTATTATCCATCACTTTCGAGTCGTAAAAAACTCAAGGATAGTAGTAATAAAACTCCAGTAATAAACAGAAGAAAAAAAAATGGAATTTTTTAAATTTATTTATTTATTTTCTATTTGATTCCTTGAAACATTAACAAAAAAAAAAAATATATATATAAAAGCAATAATTGGCTTTTTTTTTTTAAATATATTTATATGCGGCTTTCTTTTTAACTCACTTGTGTTTCTTGATGATGATATAATAAGACATCAACATTATTTTATTTTTTTGGCTAATAAAAAAAGTGTAAATAATTATTAATTAAAATAAATAAAAATATGTATAGGCTTGGTTCACTTTCTATCGACTCAGTAGAGGGTTGAAAATGCCTCACCCTTTGTTTCTGTCTATATCGACCAACTCTCCAAGTCTACCTCTTTCCACCCTTTGCTATCCATTTACCACCCCTTTTGGTTTTCCCCTCTTACAATCACCCCTTTTACTGTGCATCAGCCATTACCAATCTTCTCCATCTTGAGTTTTTCATCCACTCTTTTTTAATAGAAAAAAAAAAAAAAAAAAAAAACTGATCGCAAAGCAGACATAAAACATTCCTATTTAATAATATAATATGATATGATATATCATTATAATTTCAATGAAAATTTGATTTATTGATTAATTATTTTTTCTTATTATCTGTTTAGACAATGTCTGATAAAGAAAAAAAGCGTTTCCAAGAAATGGCTGAAAAAGATAAGATGAGATATGATGCTGAAATGCAGAATTACACACCACCCAAAGGTGAAAATGTAAAAGGAAGAGGAAAAAAACGTAAACAAATCAAAGATCCAAATGCACCCAAAAGATCATTGTAAGTAAAAATAAAAAAAATAAATTAATATCTTTATAAATTTATAATTGTTATTTGAAGATTTTTTAAATATACTTATACCTATATTTTTTTTTTTTTTTAAATAAAAAAAGGTCTGCATTCTTTTGGTTTTGCAATGATGAACGTGGCAAGGTCAAGATGCTAAATCCAGAATATGGTGTTGGTGATATCGCCAAGGAATTAGGAAAAAAATGGTCTGATGTTGATCCAGAAACTAAATCCAAATACGAAGCAATGGCTGAAAAAGATAAAGCTCGATATGAAAGGGTATGTTACTATTTTTTTAATTTATTTCTAACGTAATATTAGATCAGTTTATCTGAATGTTTTTTTTTTTTTTTCTTTTATCTGATCATCTTACTGATAATCAAAATATAAAATAATAATAATAATAATAATTCAACAGTTTGAGTACTAGTTAGAGAAACTAAAAAAAAAAAAAACTATTAAATTAATAATTTTTAATAACAGGTGTATCGATTTTAAATGACATTTTATTAATTCTTTAAAATTTAAAAAATTTTAGTGACTAACAATAGTATATTCACAAATGATAACATAATTTAAGTTTTAAAATTATTGCAAAATTTATAAACTAAATTAAAAGCATTGATTATTTTTTTTAATCGAGAAATATAATTTTTTTAAAGGAAAACACAGCATACAAGAACAAAGACAAGAAAGAATTGGAAGATAATTGTTGATCAGAATTTCGATAAATAAGTCACTGAGCAGTAGAGAGTGCTATTCTCGCAAGGGAGGAATAAAAAAATTAAAAAAAAAAAAAAAAAAAAAAAAAAAAAAAAAAAAAAAAAAAAAAAAAAAAAAAAAAAAAAAAAAA